>PITA01004013.1:0-46172 GCA_004023965.1 Spilogale gracilis
TTTCGTTTCCCTCCCTAGATTACCCTAGTTCCCATTTGTTTTCCTTCTGCCACTGTCCTCCAGTTTGCCCCTCATGCACCGCAAGTAAGTGAGACCATGCGATACTTGACTTTCTCTTCTTGGCTTATTTCACTCAGCATAATCTCTTCCAGTCCAGTCCATGTTGCTACAAAAGTTGGGTATTCATCCTTTCTGACGGTCTGCCTCCCATTTCTACATACTCAGGGAGCCATTAACCATTAATTCCCCTCACTAAATCTATTCCTGCTTGTGGTTAATAAGATGCTGTCAGGCTTTGTAACATCATTTGCAGGCACATTTGAACGTGTTTTTTTTTATTTTTTGTCCCTAACAAACAGCTTCAGGTACTCTTAACTTATGGTGAGGGAATATGATCTTCTATTCCCCATATTCCTTTCTGTGAAGTCAGTCCCAAAATGCAGGCCCTTAATCTACCATACTATAACCAAAATACTTAAAAGTCCTACAAAACCTGACTTCTTACTTTTAACAGCATCTACCTCCAACTTATAGCAATTATATTGCTTTTTAAAAATATCTGATTTTTAAATAATCAAGTACTAATTGAGAATATCATCTGGTATAAAAAAATCCTTAAAGATAAGTTTGACATCTCCATAACTCCATTCTTCAGAAGGTAATTACATTTTTATGGTGGGGGGGTGTATGTGTGTGTGTGTGTGTGTATGAGTGTGTATGTTTTATTTTCCCTAGACCATTTTCTACTTATTTATATAAATCTATGTATCCATAGAAAATAATGTAGTTTTTTTTTGTTATTCTCACTAAATTGTATCATAGACTATACATCTTTATCATTTGCATATTTTTTCCTATTCTAAGTGATTTAAGAAATTTTGCATATACATAGTTTTTACTTCATTCTTTTAGCTGCTGGCTGGCCTTCTGTAATTTGGATATTCTATAAGCTTGCCATTGTCTTACTGATGAATATTTAAGTTGATCCCAGTCTTTTACTATATAAACAAAGTTGCGGAGAATATCTTTCCCCAGCACACGGTTGTCTTTCAGATCCTCCTCCATTTATGCAGTTTTGTTTTGTTTTTTTCTAGGAATGTTATAGAGGAGTGAAATTCTGGATCATAAGACTTGCAGGTTTCAAATTTCAATAGCTGCATCCAGTTACTTTTCTAAGTGGTTGTTCCAATATTTACCCTCCTACTAGCCACATAAAAGATGGCCTGTTTCCTCCACCCTCAGAAGCACATAGTATTTTCAAAGGTCTTCTACTTTCTTGTGAATATTCTGAAGAAAGAGAGGGCTTGAGGGAGGGAGAGAGGAATAACAGAAGATTAAATATACTAGTGTTGCCCTAATTGCCTGTATTAGGGCTGTGATTCAGAAAGGGTGAGGCTCAGTTGGTCTGAAATAGAACCCTTTTAACTTCATCATTTAGCATATTCCAGGCTTTTCACCTCAGTTGCCACTTCAGAGCCTGTCTCATTTATCTCTGCTCTCTCTAACATTAGCACCCATGGAAAAAAAGACTACGAGGTGGGAGACCTGACAGTACCGTGCAGTTGAAATGCTAGAGACAGAATTCTGTATTGCCAAGGGAGATGTACTGTGCCTCTGAATATTTAAAAGTTCACTTTTTACTTTTCCTGGAAATGCAATCAAAATGAGTTGTACACCACACACACCCCCAACACATCCTCCCCACATCCCCACCCCCAGGCAGTTCCTAAGGAATTAATGACCAGCTGAGGTTAATGAGTCCCCACTCGGCTCTGGGCCATCAACTCTCCCAGCTGGCCATTAATCCCTTAGAAATGCCCCACGCCTTGGTAGTTATTCCTTAATTATGGAAGGCATTAAGGATCGGGAGAGAATCCTGAGCCAAATGAAAAGGCCATTTTTCACTGGTGCTCAGCATGGGACACTTCAAGTCCAGGTGGCACCAGGAGACACAACCACACTGCGATTAAACCAACTGCTTCCAACTAGGGGTCATCAATCTCTATTTTGTCCTTTGATCATCCAAATTCAAGGAGGCTATTCAAGGCTACCCTAGATCTGAGACCAAGCAAATAACTTGTTTCTAATGAATTCTTGATTAAACTGTCTGAGGACCAATACTTTGGGACTCATTCAAGCCAGAGATAACTTTATCTTCATGTCTGAGAGGAGTAAGTGATTGTCTATATGGTTTGATTTTTTTAAAGGAGTCTAGGATTTCTCCTAATCATCCATCTATTTATTCCCACTTACCTGTGTTTAAAACTAAACTGTTAATTATTCCCTTGGGTCTGAATAGCAGATTTTAAGATGTCTTACTCAGACAACTAGAATTATTTTCCCAGGGCCTTATTAAGTTTTTCTTTAGCAGATGGAGTTGAAGGCACTAGCCATTACCCTTTTATTAACCAAAGCAGTGCATGTTTTTATCTATTTTTAACGTGGAGGTCCTGGTGCCTGCAAACGTTGAAACTCGTTAGATAAAAGTATTAAGTTTAACATTAAAATGCAGGTTTGGGCTGCATTAACGAGCTGATGAAAAAACATTAATACTTTAGTCTGAATTAAGTTAGTGCAGAACCCAGTCCAAGGAGCTTGAGGGAGCCCTCAGAGTGAGCCAGGGACAGTACTGAGTGAGAGTTGAGGGAGTTATACAAGTAAAGCCTAAAGCAAACTTTACCTTCTCCACCGTTTTGTTGCAGTTGAAGCATGCCCCATTATTATTTTTTCTAGCATGAAGGTAACATTAGGTTACTTTGAAGTTAATACTGTATCATAGAAAGCCTACCTTTAAAATAGGAAGTGCAAAGTGAGGCAGTTTACAGTAACTCTGTCTAGGGTTTTTGAGATAGAGAAACTGGGTGCAAGTCATGATTCCACCTCTTACTTTATGACATGACACTGGGCAAGTGCCTTTACCTCTCTAGGGAAAAATAATGCCTTCTCTATGTTGTGAGGCCAAAAGAAAATAACGTCTATAAGAAATTATGCATATTTGGGCGCCTGGGTGGCTCAGAGGTTTAAGCCTTTGCCCTCAGCTCAGGTCATGATCTCAGGGTCCTGGGATTGAGTTCCACATGGGGCTCTCCGCTCGATGGGGAGCCTGCTTTCCTCTCTTTCTCTGCGTGCCTCTCTGCCTATGGTGATCTCTCTCTCTCTGTCAAATAAATAAGTAAATTCTTAAAAAAAAAGAAATTATGCACATTTATTCATAGTTAATGCTTAATATATGGCATTTATAGATAGATTTACTCCAATGTCTTAGTGAAAAATAATAATCACATTGAAATGAAATCTTGGAGTTTTTGACTTTTTCTTTCATTTGCCCTATAAATCTCATCTGTCATAAAATCTACTCTGTCAGTTTGTGCACATGTGTTTTTACTGCCCCCACTTCTGCCAATGAAACTCCCCTCATTAATCACTCCTCTGGCTTCTCCATTTGGACCACTTAAGGACCTGGTCCAAACTCCTATCTATTTCTCCTTCCATTTGTACTGTTACCCAGCCTCAACTGATCTTCTGGCTTCCTGTGTCTGTCTTTGAAGCTTTCTTCCAAATGATGGAGTCAGGTGTTGTAACACATTAGGAAGAATCCAGAATTATTTTTTATTTACTACTTATCCAAATCCTCCACAACTTATAAGATTCAATTCTAACCCCATCAGTTTCTTGCACTTGGCCCATAGCACCCTGCCTTCTGAAATCCTATTAGCCTGTATTCACATCGCTCATCACCCATCTCACATTCACTCAGATTGTTATTTTGTGATTTTACTTTTATTCTCTTTTTTCTTTTCTTTTTTTGGTATATGGTTACAAACCTTGCCTCCTTAGTCATGTTGTACATTGACGCAATTGCTTATTTTCACTCATTGACTATTCTCTGAGTATACTTTCTAGCATGGCTTTCATTTTCTAGGCAATAAGCATGGTCCCAGTGATAAAATAGTTACAAAAGAAAGGCACAACCCTTCCTTCATGAAGCTTAAGTGTTCAGAGGGAGATATAGAAGGTAGATGTTAATGAAATGATCACTAAAGTTTATATAATTTTAATTTGCAGAGGAACATACAACAAAAAGAATCTAAGCTTGAGGAGCAAGAAAGCTTACTTGAAGAAAAGGTGGAAAAAGGACTTATCTGATTAAGAGGGCCTGTTTGAGGAGGGTAGTAAGAATAACCCACAGTAAGAGAACAGAGATATCAAGGGTCAATGGCAAGATGGTAGATAGGAGGAACTGGAGAGAGAGTGGATTTGAGGAACTGGAAGGCCTGTGGGTCTAGAGCCAGGGAATAATGTAGAAAAGGTATGAAATAAAACTGAAGAAAGAGCCTATAACTGTGTCTGCAATTTCTCCTAAAAGAAATGGTATATATTTACTGTCTCATAAATGCTCCATGCCTTCCAGGTCCCTGGTGAATATCTGTTGAATGAATGCCTAAATGGTGATGTTTTTATAAATGCTATTTGTCCCTCATGTCTAGCTGGAGAATGAATAGGGAATCTGTAATAATTTATTGGCCAGATTTTCAAGTGCTTAGATTTCTGACCCAGCTTCTAGACTGATAAAAATACTATGAATTATGTGGAAAAATAAAGAAATAAAAAGTATAAAGCAAAGGTAATGTATTCTACTTAGAAATAATTACTGAATGTTTAGTTCCAGAAATGGATGATTTAAAAGAGGATATTTCCTTTGCTCTTATTTTTTTAAGCTATGACAAATAAAATATCTCAAAATCTAAATAAATTTCCACCCCTTCTATAGTGACTTTATACAGTGTCTCAATAATTGTTCACCATAAATCTTCATGACTTTGCTGCATTTTGTATTGGGAGCTTAGCTTCTTTAGTAATGAAGACAAAGTATAACATGACTTGACAAGAGGTCCTCCTTTCCTATAGATGAGTACTGTTGGTGATGAACATAAAAATACTGAAGTATATAAGTGTATCATGTCCCTATAGGCTAGTTAAGAAGGAAATCTTAAGAATGATTTAACCATGTTACCTGAAAGTGTAAAATACTTTTGGGTTAAGTCAATGCAGAATCTTCACTTCGTATCTGCATGCTTCACTCCTTACCTCCCATTCCAGGATGCTTTATTACACAAAGCAGATATTTCCCCCCTTCCTTCTCCTAAGACATTATCTGGTCTCTATCAAAGATTAAAGTCGGTTCTTTAGTCAGTCCAGGGTGACACATCTATTTAAAGCATTAATGGATAATCAGACTCCTCAGGGAAATTTAATGTGGTTAAAGAGTAATAAAGGAACTTTCCAGTAGAACATAAACAATACCATAATGAAGAATATTAAATCATATGTTTTGTCACTGAGCCCATTATAGAGCCAATTTAAAATTATAATAAATTTGCATTTGGCACTTGCTAGAGATTGGCAAATTTATTCATGTGAAAAATAGGGAATATAGATTAAATGTCTTTGGATTTCCCTATTAGGGAGAACTAAAAAATAATCACTCTTGTATAAAGATACCTTTATCTATCATCTATCTTTCTATCTGTCATCTATCTATCTATCTATCTATCTATCTATTATCTATCACCATCTATCTTTTTAATATATACAAACATAAGACATACATTCTTAATCCATGAAATGTACTTTACTGACTCAAAAGATATATTTTAATTGAAGCATTTTTAATACTTGAAAATTAATAACACACAACAGAAAAATTAGTGATTTGATTTTAAATGTCTCTCTCCTCCCAGAAACCAGCGAGCATTTTGTTCCAACACATGATATATGATGTATGAAGGGGACTGGACAAAGAGAGAAGCAGCGTGAGCCAGGAAGAGTGATTCAGAATTGGCTGGTACAAAAGCTAAAATGCACCCAGACTGTCTCCTCAGCAGCAAACAGGAGACAGTCTGGTCACCTTTAAATGACTGGCAACTATACCCTGCAACCAGTTGCTGGCATTAGTGGAGCTGGTTTTTATCTTTCCGTCCTGTTCCTGAAAGGTCTCCTGACTTTTCTTCCAAGACAAACAGCAACAATGCTGGACACCCTGCCCCATTTGTGACCTACAGTTTCTTTTGCCTTCTAAGAAGGCAGTACCAAAAGTTAGGAGCTTGTTTCAACACCACTTAGTGATGCCATTGCTAATGGCCCCAGAATAGTAGGATTTGGTATTTTTCTGCTGTATATTTACCCAGAAATTCTGTACTTGCCTTGATGCATACTGGGATGTCTCTTTTAACATCGGCTATTTTATAAAATATTGGAAACATCTTAAATGTTGAACAATAGGAAATAGTGAATGGAAGTGATATACAAGTATGTTTATTGAAATGAATACATCATCAAAATACATCATTAACAATGAAGGTAGGGTATAAAACAATATAAATGCACACACATAAATATACATATACATGTAAATAATAGTTATACTTGATGTGATGGATAATTTTTAGGCTTTTCTTGTTTTTGTGTGTCTCATTTTTATAGTAAGTATGTATTACTTGTATAATCCAGGATAAGAGGGGCAAATAGTAATAGAATTTCCACTGATCAAAGAAAATATTTTTTCTTATACAATGTGTTATTAATCAAAGTTCTCCAGAGGAACAGAAGTGAAACAGAGAGAAAGACCAAGAGTCAGAGAGATAGAGATGGAGACAGAGAGAGAGAGAGGAAAGAAGGAGAGGAGAGAGGGAAGAAGATGGAGAGAGATTTATTATAAAGAATTGACTTACATCAGAATTATGGAGGCTGGTAAGTCACCAGATCTGCAGCCAGCATGCTGGAGGGTGTCGATGGTACACTTCCAGTCCAAGTGTGAAGGCCCAAGAACCAGGAGAGCCAATAGTTTGAATTCTAGTCTAATGGCTGGCAGGCTTGAAACTCAGGAAGAGATAATGTTTCAGTTTAAGTCCAAAGGCAAGATAAAACTGGTATTCGAGATTGAAGACAGTTAGGTGAGAGGAATTCCTCCTTACTCTCGGGGAAGTCTATTTGTTCTATCCAGACCTTTAACTGATTGATGGTGGCCCACCCACATTAGAAGAGACAATCTCTTTTACTCCGTCTACTGATTTAAATGTTAAACTTATTCAAAAACACCCAACAGAAACACCCAAAATGATGTTTGACCAAATATTTGAGCATCTAGTGGCCCAATCAAGTTAGCATAAAAAGTAACCATCATACACAGAATTTCTTAGACCTTATCTATTTTCCATATTCTGGACCAGATTCTGTAGATTACAGAATAGTTTTAATTCAACAACAGAAAATGAAGTACAAAGTTTCCATACAAGGGCCAGTTTTTGTGTCACCTGTGCTCACACTGTGTTAAAGAAAATTTTGAATGGTTTGTTTCAGAGAGAATATGAAAAATTGAGGGATTTCATGAAATAATTTAATGAAATAATTCAGACAATATCTTTCTATTGTGTCATTTTCTTTGGAATAATGGGTTATTCTCCACTACTGTGACTGACTTTTTGCATTAATCCTAGGCAGTGGCACGTTTTTTGTGCCATATTTTTGGCTTCTGAATAGAACAACAGTGGGAACATAAAAAGCACAATATTAAATCAGAAATTTTGTTTGTATTTTGTTTTGGTGGAACAAGTGCTCATATCTATATATATGGAGAGAGAGAGGGAGATAGATTTTGGTTTTGATATTGATTTTTGTATTTTAACCATCAAACACTTATCACAATTTTTAATGATCTTTTTTCTGCTAGGTAATTATATTAATCTGCTACTGTTGTTTTAACAAAATGTTGCTTAAATAGTAGAAATGTATTATCTTTTAGTTCTAGAGGTCAGAAGTTTAAATAGTCTCCATGAGTTAAAAACCTAGGTGTTGGTAGGGCTGCATTCCTTTCTGGAAGTTTTAGGGGGTGGTGATCTGTTTTGTTGCCCTGTCCAGCTTCTGGGAGACACCCTTATTCCAAGGTCCCTGCCTCTTTCTTCCATCTTCAAAGACAGCAGCATTTCATTTCTCTGTATCTTTTTTTCATGGGCACATCTTCCTCTGACTGGCTCTCTTGTCTGCCTCCTTCTTCCAGTTTTAAGGAGCCTTCTGATTACATTGGGCCAATTGAGATAATTCAGGATAATCTCTCCATATTAAGGTCAGCGATTAGCAAACTTAATTCCATCTGCAATCTTAATTGCTCTTTGCCATGTAACCTCACATACTCAAGGTTCCTGGGATTAGGGCATGGGAATCTTCAGAGAACCATTATTCTCCCTACCACAATAATTAAATCTTTTCCATTGAATAAAGCCTCATGGGGACTTAATCAAGATGTCCTGTCCTCCCTAGTTGAAGAGCTGTCATGTAACTGAGGTGAAGCCAATCGTGCTTTATTCTACAAATTTACACTAAGAAAAATGATCAAAGACTGAGAAAGTTGGAGCATATTAATTTCAGTGGTGGAACCTGAGACTATCATAGAATTTCTCTTACAAAGACTCTCTGGAGCTCCTGCCTCCTGTCGTGTATTGGTTTCCTTGTCTTATTCTTTATTCTTCATTTATTTCTGCGAGCTCCCAATATCTTTCCATTGAATTCTGTTTTTCCTTAATTTTTAGCTCGGGTGAATTTGTTTGGCTTACAATAAAATAATCCTAATGATACAAGAAATGACAAAAAACAAGGGAGCTCGAGGATAATTAGAACCACCCTCCAAGTGAATAAATATGATTTATTTTATACTACTGTGCTTGAATATTATAAATACTCTAGATAGTAAATGGAATTTCATACTTTTCTAACAGCACACAAGTAGAATTACAAAACTGCATTGTTGTTCCATAGGACTATCATAGAGATGAATTAGGGGACAACATGGTTATTTATGTATTATTTCTATTTGTTTAAATGAACTCATTGCCCCAAGGCCTATGGGCATGTGTACAAAAATTAATAAACACAACACTAACTTCTCACAGCATTTCTGGAAACCTCACTGGCTTTTGAGATTCTCCACTGAGTATAAATAAGAAAACAACTATAGAAATCTAAGGTGCCTGGAGGACATAAAATCTATGCAAAACAAATTTTATTAAAAAGTAAAACTAAAATTTGGCCTTGTTGTTCTTTTATATGTGGTTTTTATTGAAGTAAACTGTAATGAAATGTCTTTAAATGCTATACAAAGAATTCAAACAAGATAAATGGCTGCCTTAATAAGAGGGTGTTAAAAAGAACCAATCACAAGTATTTCCCACTTCTTTTTTTTTTTAAGATTTTATTTATTTATTTTAGGGAGAGCAGGAGCAGGGGAAGGAGAAGAGGAAGAGAGGAGAAGGGACAAAAAGAAGTACAGGTACAGAGAGACAAGCAGACTCCACCCTGAACAGAGAGCCTGATGTGGGGCTCAATCCCAGGACCCTGGGATTATGACCTGAGACAAAGGCAGATGCTTAACAGACTCAGCCACCCGAGCTCTCCATATCTCCCAGTTTTTAAAATTTGGGTTATGGTACTTTGCTTTTATAAAAGACCTACATCAATACCTGGGTTTGCTACCTGAATGAAATCCCAAGAAGATTTTCACTTTTACACAAAAAGGTGAAAAGCATAAAGAACGTCCAGTGTTTGTTTTGCAGTGAGCTAGTTTAGAGGCAGCTCGTGTCCTGAGCAATGAGAGGGGCCCTGTGAATCCTCCTCACCAGGAACCACACTTTGCCTCTCAGCATCAAGCCACCATAGCTTTGAACTGTGCCTGGGAGCATCTGTAGTTTGCCTTGATTTATTTTGTGTATCTGTTAGCAAGATGTGTCCTGAGGTATCAGGAAAGCCTAAGAGAGGTTATTTTGGGGGGTCTAGGAACACTCAGAATTTTCTTCATACCAATTTTTGGTAATTGCTTCTTCACTTCATGCCATTTTGCCTTATCAGAGTTTTCATAGGAATACTCTACTTTTGGAGAGTGGGGGGAAACCTGTATATGATTTGAGTCTTGGATGGGTGATTTAAGGAGAGTCTAAAGAAGTAGGGATTTGCTCTAGATTAGTGTCAGAAAGTGGGGGCAGTTCTAAGATTGATATCTCAATTGATCTTATCTAGAGGAGGGGAGAATAGCAGAAGGATAAATCTGCAATTGGTATAGAAGTAGCAGTCATTTTGGCCAAGAGAGGCGGCATTTGGTATTTTGTGAATGGTACAGTGACCTTGTTTTTGTCTGTGCTTAACAAAATTATGAAATGGCCTTGCTTTGTCTCACTTTATCATGGTTTCAGAGTATCCTGTTTTAAGGTTAGTGTTCTATGAGAATTGTATGTCTAAGAAGAGAATAGCGTGGTCTAGCTCTAAGTGTCAGGCTAGGTTCTAAGTGTCAGCAGCTACCTCTTTTCTTCTTTCTCCTCTCTTCTCCTCTTGTCTCCTCTCCTCTCGTCTCCTCTCCTCTCCTTTCCTCTCTTCTCCACTCTCTTCTCCTCTCCTTTTCTCTCCTCTCCTCTTGTCTCCTCTCCTCTCCTCTTCTCTCCTCTCCTCTCCTCTCCTCTCCTCTCCTCTCCTCTCCTCTCCTCTCCTCTCCTCTCCTCTCCCCTCTTCCCTTCCCTTTTCTTTCTTTCTTCCTTTCTTTCTTTCTTTCTTTCTTTCTTTCTTTCTTTCTTTCTTTCTTTCTTCTTTTTTCTTTCTCTCTCTCTCTCTTTCATTCTCATTCCTAAATACCCTACAAGATGCTGTATATACTCTCACCAAAAAAGAAGTATCCAACCTAGAATGTCAATAGGACTGGGGTTGAGAAATACTCAGCTAACTAAAAGTAAAATAAATAATAATAATAATAAATTCAATACATTTTGGAATTATATTTTATGAGGTGATCTTTCTAAGATTATAAGAAAGAAAGAAAAGAAAGAAAGAAAGAAAGAAAGAAAGAAAGAAAGAAAGAAAGAACTAAATTTCCCAAGCTATTCCTTGTAGCAGTTACTTCTTGCTTCAAGTGGAGATGAATAAACACTTCTCACTGGATACTGTAAAACAAATTTCCAGATGGATTTGCCTGAGACCTAGGGTACCCAGAAGAGAGGGTATTCTAGATGTAGAGGGAACCAAGAAAAGGTACTCTGAAATGGCTGTAATCTTGAGTTGGACTCTGAACCAAAGTCCCTCACTAAGTGTCCTTGTCCTCCCCAAAGCTTTGTTATCTGCTGATTTCTGTTGCTTAAGACACTCTGGAACCATCTTCAAATGGCTAGCTCCTTCTTATCATTGAAATCTCGGCTCAAATATATTTGATCACATACACCCCACCTCATCCACTCCTATTACTGTCTTAATTATTTCAAAAGGATTATACTAAGTGTACTTACATTATTTATTACTATAGTTTCCTATGTTTTCTAGTAGAAAGTAAACTCTGTGAGAGCAGCAGGCTTGTCAATTTCACAGCCATATCCCCCCTACCTACAGCAGTGTCTGGCACATGCTAGTAAGTGATCTGTGATGCTTGCTGAATAAATGAGTGAGTGAATGAATTAGCCCTGGATTCATCTCTGTCCCTGGGAAGCCAAATGGTCAGAATCACAACCCAGTGTTATCCTGGGAGAAAGAGGAGCGTGCTGACACTGTTAGTTCAGTAATGGGAGGTAGGACCCCCCACGCATAACAGTAAGTAAAAAAAAAAAAAAAAGTAGAGGAGATACTGGAAAAGGATTCCTCAATTCTATAAAAGCAAAACAGAATCAAGCAAAATATCAGGTGCTAATCAGAGAGGAGATGTTTGATGGTGGACAAATGAGGGGGGGAAACTAAAACAAAAAACACAGAGAATTCAGTTTTGTTTTGGATTTTTTTTTAAGATTTTATTTATTTATTTGACAGAGAGAGAGATCACCATAGGCAGAGAGGCAGACAGAGAAAGAGAGGGAAGCAAGCTCCCCACTGAACAGGGAGCCCGATGTGGGGCTCGATCCCAGGATCCTGAGATCATGACCTGAGCCAAAGGCAGAGGCTTAACCCTCTGAGCCACCCAGGCACCCTTTGTTTTGGATTTTTACGTTTGTCTTTAAGAAAAAATTTTTTTTTTCTTGAGAGAGGAAATCAGAAAAGTACTGCCAAGAAAGTCAAAATGAAAGAAAGAAGAAGCCAAATGGTAAAAAGACAGAAAACAAGGGCACCTAGGTGGCTCAGTTGGTTAAGCAACTGCCTTTGGCTGGGGTCACGATCCCGGAGAACTGGGATCAAGTCCTGCATGGGGCTCCCTGCTCAAAGGGAAGCCTGCTTCTCCCTCTGTCACTCCCCCTGTTTGTGTTCCCTCTCTCGCTGTTTCTGTCTGTCAAATAAATAAATAAAATCTTTAAAAATAAAAATGAAAACATTTGAAAATACTTGACAAATCATTGCATGTTTAAAATCATTGGGATCAGATGACATGAATTCTATACGTTCAGAAAATGATACCTAATTTTGCAGAATATCCTACTATTAATTGCTAGAACTTTTAAAAGACAAAGAAAGATTCCAAAAAGAACAGAGTACATTTAGACCTTGCCTCAAAAAACAGGTGTTCGGAAAGGCAAGCACCAAGCTAATTACACATTGGTCAGCTTAGTGGTAACAATCAAGAAGATACTGAAAGAAATTACCTTCCCCCCCCAAAAAAAAATCATATTTCAAGCCCATAGAGAACACAGTTCTGAGAAGCAAACAAGGTTTTGTGAAGAGTGAATCATGCCAGACCAACTTAATTTTCTTCTATGATAGAGTGGCAGGCCATGAGATAAAGGGGAAGTAATAGATGTAATCTACCTCGATTTCACTGAGGCTTCTGATTCTGTCCTACATTGCATTCTCATCAATGGGCTAGGAAGATTGGTCTATGCTGTACCACTATTAGGAAAGAGGATAAATGCCAAAAGACTGCCCCAGAAGGATGGTTATCTGTGTCTCAGGATAGAAGCATGTTTCAAGGACTGGTAGGGCATAGTAGCCCACAGTATGTTAGGAGAGAGCAATGGATGGTTTAGCAGGGTCGGCAGGGACACAAGTGGTCTCATGCCAATCTTTCTCATTAATCATTGTATCTTTGAATAGTTTGCTTCCTTTTTTCTGGAGCTCAGTTTCAAAATCTGTAAATGGGTGGGTTAGAACAGATATTTCTTAGGTCCCTTCGAGGTTTAAACTTGTAATATACTTTGGTTAATATTATTTTAGTAATTACTTCATGCTTGGGTAGTAAAATTGAAGGTTCTCATAGATATGTGGGCTGTTTCAGCATTATTTACAACTTCCATGTAACAAAAAAACATTACATAGGAAAGGTTCCCCTTTTTCTGATAACTCTCATATCTATATAGTTTTTTCATCTGTGTAGTAGTTGTTTTGAGTGTTTTTTTTTTTTTTTGAGTGCCCAGTATGTGCTCAATGACAGGAAATGAAGGAACTCAATTTGTCAAAAACAGCAACTCTCACCTTTCATATATCATATATAATATCTATATCAAAGTTTTCTGAGAAGCAATAATTACAGAAAAATGTTAAAATGAAGTATTTGGTAATAAATTAAAAACAAGGACTAATACAAACCATAAGTTTACAAAATTATATTTAGAGTCATGCAAATTAATTATGTTTGCTACTTAAATTATAGCAAAATGTTTTATTGCCATAAATGAAAACTCAAATGCATAAAATCTACACCTCACTTCCAATGACTTAAAAGCTACTTGCTTATTAAAAGCCTATGTGATTTTCTTTTTCATTAAGTAGTTTATTCAGAAAGCTAACCAACCTTGGTCAACTCCAAACTATTCTTAATTCCTGAGAGCTGATTGATTTCTTACAACTTTAGTTAGTTTATATGGAAAGCATATCTTTAAATTTCTTGTAAAAAGCACCCAGATTGAATAACATCCTAAGGTGGTAATATGCTTATTGTTCATTACTTCACTTTTTAAGTTGGCATTTCAGATTAGTTAAGCATTTGATAAAGCTCATGTTTATGCAAGTGTTTACAAATTAGAAAAGCTGTTAGCAACATTTAATTTGTTTGAATATATATATATTTAATTTACTGCTTCTAATGGAAAGAAGCTTAAGGGAATTTAAGAGTCATAACCTTATTGATAGACATTAGGGATAGGCGGAATGTAGCTTCTATTCCTAATATTTAACATTTGCTGCGTGCCAACCATTAGGTGCAGTAAAGAAGACTGTGGAATCCCAAAGATAGGAATGTGTGCTGTACAAGCAGAGTGTTTATATCATATACATATTTATTTTTTTGTGGGCTTTTTCACTGCCCTCTAAATGAAATGTGTTTTCCTCCCACTAATTTCCTCACACTAGTGTTATAATGAGAATGGAATTCTCCTCTGATCCTTTGGCATGAGATTTGTCTCATCACACAGAAATTCTGGACACAGCTCAGATCCTGTCATGACAAATATCATTTCAAGCTTTTGCCAATGACCAGTTTATCTCCAGGACTATGTGATTAAAATGAATCATTTAGAACAAGATGTCATCCAGCTTTCTTTCTGAAACCCATGCGAAGGGTTTACGCTGAACAGGTTTTACGCTATTCCATCTATAGACACACTGCTCCTGGCTATGGGTCTAGGAGTAATGATGACTTCATCTTTATTATTTTTGGAAATTACTTGAGTTCAAGCTGAACAAAATCACTTATTCAGACATGATTTAAGCACCTACTTTGTGCCAAGTTCTGAGCTGAGTGCTGAGAGTGCAGAGGTGAATAAGAACAGGCTCTTAGCATCATCATTTCTAAACTGGGCTGTTAGGGACAGCCTTCTGTCTAATTTCCCTGACCCTGATTTTACTGGTCCCTTCCGATTTATCCTCCACCCAGCCATTAAAAGCAACCCACCTCAAAAATAAATCAGGTATGTTGGACCTTATGTTTAAACCCTCCAATGACTGCCCTGTTTCACACAAGATAAAACCTGGACTTTCAAACATAGCATCAAAGGTCTTTCATAATTTGGCCTCTCTGCAGTGGTATTTGTCACCCTCTTCACTTATACTTTCTGCTGCAATAACACTGAACTGCTTTTAGTTCCTCTATAACACTGTTTCTTGCCTTGCTTATTCTCTCTCTGGTGAAAATTCTCTTTGTTATCTTCTGTTCTTCCTTCAAGACTCAGCTCGACCACATCTACTTTTCTGATCTCCTTTCCAGCAAAGGACCAGACCAGTTAGGGTCAGCTCTGTTAAGGCATTTG
Organism: Spilogale gracilis; assembly: GCA_004023965.1. Classification (NCBI taxonomy): domain Eukaryota; kingdom Metazoa; phylum Chordata; class Mammalia; order Carnivora; family Mephitidae; genus Spilogale; species Spilogale gracilis. The sequence goes on from PITA01004013.1 coordinate 15,189, forward strand.
TCTTGCCACCTACGTATCTCTATAACTGCATTTACCACCTAGTTATATAATCACCTGTTTATTGTTTCAACTCCCCCATTAGATTGATGTTTTTGTCTTTGTTTGAAATCGGTGACTGTTTTTTTTCTTTCTTATTTCAATACTAGTTGATTCTTTTTTTAAAAAAATTCCCACCTGTTTTTATTTCCTCTGTGCGTGAAATTAAAAAAAAAATTCTATTTCATATTTTGGGTGTCATCTCTTCATTTATCTTAAAAGATCCTAAACATATTCAGTTTAAATTCACTTTTTTGTAGACCCTTCAGTCTTTTCCATTTATATTAGAATGAATTAATCACCTGATTGTCAATTTTGTGATCCTACATATTGCTACTTTTCCCAGTCAGTTTCGGAATTTTGGCTTTAAGTTTCATCTTCAATGGAAACCTCCCTACAACATTCTGACCTCGGGCGCCTGGGTGGCTCAGTGGGTTGAAGCCTCTGCCTTCGGCTCAGGTCATGATCTCAGGGTCCTGGGACTGAAGCCAGAGTCAGGTTCTCTGCTCAGCAGGGAGCCTGCTTCCTCCTCTCTCTGCCTGCCTCTCTGCCTACTTGTGATCTTTCTCTCTGTCAAATAATAAATAAAATCTTAAAAAAAAAAATTCTGACCTCAAATAGGCCCCTTGGACACCACAATCCAAATCAAGTCCTCATAGTCTAATAGCTGTGGCTCAGGATTCCTGTCCTGTGAGGTTCAGATCCAGTCATTAAACCGGTGAGCAAGCCTGCCCAGGTTTGACAGAGAGACAGACTGTGCCTGTTCTTATCCTTTTAATTTAGCCTCATACAAGCTTTAACTGCAGGCAACACTCAATCACATTTTGTTTCCCAGGCACAGAAGGGGTCCTTCAGACTGTCGTTTTTAAAAATGAACTGGGTGCAGTCTGTCTGAGGAATGAGACAATTCCAACTCCCACTATCTGACCATATACATACTCTACCTCTTCTATTCTGAGACTCAAAGCCTAGGAGACTTTGGGAGAGGTCAGTCTTAGTTAACACATGGAGTTTCTATACCATTTCTCATCTTCAAATTGTTCATCTTTGGGCCATGGTTATGTCTTTTTACTTTTACTTTTTAATATTTTATTTAATAATCTTATATTTGTGAAGAAAGGAGGAGGAGTCAAGGAGTAAACTGATGCATTCATCTCTCATCTTCATTTCCCTTTAAGGAAATAAGTAGAAATGGGAAGTGGGGGCTGAAGGGGGATGAAGGAATGGGATGATCAGTTCAACAGATTAAGAGGAGAATATTCTATGTGTAAGAAACAGTATTAATACTCAAGAGGATAGAAATGTGAATAAGATAGAGGCCTTGATCCTCAGGGGTTAGGATGACATATTCTTAATCTTATTCATTCATAAAACAAACACTGGGGCACCTGGGTTGCTTAGTGGTTAGGCCTCTGCCTTCAGCTCAGGTCATGATCCCAGAGTCCCAGGATCGAGACCCACATCGGGCTGCCTGCTTTATGGGAAGCCTGCTTCTCCCTCTCTCCCTCCTACTGCTTGTGCTCTCTCTCTGGCTGTGTTTCTCTCTGTCAAATAAATAAAATCTTAAAACAAAACAAAACAAAACAAAAAAAACACTTATTGAGTAGTCCATGGCAGGTATTGGTTAGATGCTAGGAATTCATTGGGAACAAAAGAGACAAGATCACTGAGTACAACAATCTTTGGAGAAGATGTGGTATATAAAATTTTTAAAAATTAATACTGTAGAAATTTTGAGGAATCTAAGCTGTTGGAACACTGACCTTATGACTTAAACTGACACTAAATGATGAGTTGAAATTAACCATTCAATAAGTAAGGGTATTTTCAAAAGAAGTAACACCATGCAGGAGGCCCTAGAGGTTGGAGAGAGTGTGGTGTTATGGAAATACAAAGCTAGTCCATTGAAGCTAGAGCAGAGATGGCAAAGCTCAGGTCATCCAACCTCATTGCTGTATTCAATCCCCTCTACAAAGAGATTATTTCCAGTAATGGAGAATGCCTCTTAGACCTTGCAAATCTATCTTGGGCCACTAATGCGTTCTCTCGGTATTCACAGTGATACCTGAGTACCTCCTCCTTTTCATCTTCCTTTAGACCATTTGGTATTACACAGCCCAAACTGAAGTTTTAAGAGCTGATATAATTTTCCTTCCAAAGATCTCATGTCAAGTATCTCCAAATTGTTTGGAATCCAATTGAATAAATTATAATGTATGCGACTGTCTTTTCTCTCCCAACCTATCATGAACTCTGAAATGATATGATATCTCACTCCTAAATTACTTACCACTGATAAAATGCCAACTAATTCTTCCTGGTTGGCTCAAAATGAGTACAGGATGGCAGTTACCCTAGGAAATTTTCTCCTCTGGGAAATGAAGCTGTTAGCAAAGCAAGTCAAGGACCTGTTAGACATTCTGCTGTTAACCAAATGAGACTTCCAGCAGATGTCTGGAGAGTTGAAATCCCCATCACTACTCTGTCTTTTCTCTGCACTGATTTTACAATCTGTGTCTAGTAATACACCATACATTTCCTCCATGTGTCCCAGTGTACTCTCATAAAGATAGCACTTCTGTGTTCTTCATTTGTCCTAATCCATATGCTCCTGCCCTCAGGTCTGGGGATTTCCATATGAATGTATATCTTCATGACATTTACCCTTGTTCTGCCTCCTGTCTAAGCAGTCTGTTTGTTTAGGAGTGGGTATACCCTCCTATTACAATGTTGTAACCCTCTTCCATTGAATTATATATAATATAGAGTCCACAAAATCCAGGTAATAGTCACAAATTCATCCCACTCTTGCTGGCCTATCTCCAGTGTACTGTATCCATTTTTTTCCCCCCTCAACTGCTTTCCAATAAAAATAACCAGGAAGTCAGTGTTAAACTTTCTGTGTTCTTTGCTGCTCTGGACCAAAAGCAGGGACCTCTTCTCAGAGCCTATTAGAATGCAAAATCTCAGGCATCATCCCAGACCTATTAAATCAAAATCTGCATATTAACAAGATTCCCAGGAGATTTACATTAAATGCATATTAAATTTGCAGAGCACTACTCTGTCCTACTTGATTTCCCCTGTATATCTAAACCTCATTCTCACTTCCTCATGCCGTAAAGCTTTCTGGATCAGCTTCAGTTCACCTCTCTGCAAGCTCACCAAAGGTTATCAATCTCTGTCCAAATTCATCCTTACGATATAGAGAACACAACGGATCCATTTGGCATTTAAATATGTGCCACTGTTTGCACCATGTTTTCTCCAAACAGCAAATATGAATGCACTACTTTCTTTCTTTCTTTTCTTTTCTTTTTTTTTTCAAATGTACCCTTTTCTTGACTTTTCATACCTGGGTTCCACTGCCTATAACCTCCGAAAAGGTGCCGTATCACATAACCCAGCATCTGTTTTGTAATGTTTATAAGATATTCTTTTTTTTTTTTTAAGATTTTATTTATTTGACAGAGAGAAACACAGCCAGAGAGGGAACACAAGCAGGGAGAGTGAGAGAGGGAGAAGCAGGCCTCCCGCCGAGCAGGGAGCCTGATGTGGGGCTCAATCCCGGGTCTCCGGGATCATGACCTGAGCCGAAGGCAGTCACTCAACCAACTGAACCACCCAGGTGCCACAACAAGATATTCTTAAATATTCTCAAATATTTATATTTTTAACTTAATATATTGGAAAACTTAATTTTATCCTAAAATATATCAGCTGTCATGCACAGAAGGTAACTTTAAGTATATATTCCTCCCCCACCACCAAGAAAACAAAAATAGAAACAAAAACAAACCAGTATTATTAAATTTGAGTTAGAAACTGTTGTCTGCTAAAAAAAAACTCTGAGCGTAAGGCCTTTTCTTTGTTAAAGAAGAGTTGTGAAGCATTAAAGTTATGCTAAAGATACAGAGCTCCAAACAAAGTTTTTTCTCCTTGATGTAAGGTGATACCCTGAAAGACTATAAAAGGGAACTTTTTGCATGAAATGTGTTTCAAATGTTATTACCAAACACAGTTAATCTTGCAGTAGAGTCCCTGGGAAACACCATGCTATTCAACAAAGACTATCCATCATTTAAGTCCTGTATTGGTAATTGCTAATTAAACTTTATTTTCAAACTTTTATTAATTGTATCAGAGGGAAATTTTTAGCCACTTCTCAAAGATGATGCTTCCTTGACATATATCCATATGATAGTCATAAGTAGCCGGTGGTCATGAGTGATAAGAGATTTGTATCAGTCTGTTTGCTACCATGATATAGGGAGCCTCCTTATCAAAATGAGACTTATAATTTTAAATTCAGTGTGAAATCTTTCTTTGTGCTAAGCACACATTTGGAAACAACCTCTCTATTCTGCTAAGATCTCAGTGTTTATACTGGTACATTTTCCACGGTGACAAGTAATGTACAAGGGCAGACCAAAACATCACCACAGCCTTGCAAAAGCTTTATAATAACATTGTATTGCTTTGAACCATTCAATCAATTGTAGACATGCTTTAAATGTACAGAAAAACTAAACGCAATACCATGGGGGAAAATGAAAAGTATTTTGCTGCCTAACTTCAGCATAAAGAGTTTGGGAGCATAGGGATTTTGTTTTGTTTTGTTTTGTTTTGTTTTGTTTTATTAAGAAGAAAGTTACACCTAGGCTCCCTGGATTATTATATTTCTAGTATAGCTATAATAATTTCTCTTTAAAGATTCAGAAACCCAGAATTTCACTCAAAAAAGCATGTTTTATGCTAATTAAAAGTGCCCAAGAAGTCATGAATTCCCTATGATCTTTATGGAGAGAAATCAATACCTGTATCTATTTCTATAAAACTCCAGGGTTTTACTGGTGGATATTAGAATCCAGAAAGGTAGGCTTTTATGTTGTGTTTCTTGTAATAATGAGCAATCTAGGGTCAAATAGAAGTCTCATGCAGAGTACAGAATAAAAGAGTGACTATGAACCATTGAAAAATAAATGCAGAATCAGATATTTGTAATGCTGCTTAAAGCAAGGCTAATCTTTATTCAACATTTTTTACTCACATATAAGACTCCCATTGTGTGCTGTCTTAGCAATGGTTATATTACTGAGGTTCCAAAAACTCAGTATTACTGCAAAGAATTATGGTTTTATAACTTAATCAGGGAATGCATGTATGAACACAGACACACATACACATAGACCCCCATCATTGCTATCTCTAGCAGCATTTATTATAGTAGGACTTCTTGAGATGTCTTGCTTTTGCTGCAGTTCAAAACTAATGAAATGTTTTGAGGAGGAGGATTGGCTGATACCAACATATTCACATAAGAGTAAATGAAATGGATAGCTTTAAAGAGTGCTAAGATATCTCACGGCATGTCTCCAGTGGGTACCATTCAGATTGGCCACAATCATAATCCTAATCATCGTTACAAAAAACTTCTAAGGATATTTAATCATGTTTGATTTTGTGTCCAATAAGATTATAACATAATAGTCTATCTGTAGCATTGACTGCTATCACAATAGAATGTGTTTTATTGCTACAGATGCCTGATGCTTTCAGCAGATTTTTCTGAAGAGTGGGAAGAGCCAAGATTCAATGAAGGAATGTGTTCCAAGGGAGCTTCCCATTATATATTTATTTGAATATTAAGTTCAGTGTTATAACCAGGGATCTTCCTCAAATGATGTCACTTTTTCCTGAAGTGTAAGGGTTTCAATATAACCATGGAATAATTTCAGAATCCCACTTGTAATAACTCATACTAATTACACCCTGGCTGATAAAACTGGTGGCTCCATAGAAGACATGGGCATGTAAGACACGCACATCCAAACAATATCAAAAACAAGAGTGAAATGATAAAATGTCATACTGCTTTTGGAAAATTAAAAGGAATTCAACGAGAGTTGTGCAAGTGACAGTTATATGCTCTCAAAGGTAATTGTCTTCTTTATTTGCCACTGCCAATAAGCTGGTAGTAACTCATATTAATCATAGATGAAGGTAGGATTCAGGATTTTATTTTTCTGATTGCTGTCCTAAGTTTACCCAACAGAGGCTATTGTTAGTACCTTAGTGCCTTAGAATTTATTCACAGTGCTGGGCTGTGTTCTGAAGTCCTCTAGGAAAAAGGGCTTTAAAATATCCCTCTCCCTGTCCCTCTTGTTGAGAGCTCTTTTCTTGTGAGCCAGTAGGAAGTAGCATCGACAAATCTGTGCTCTTTGATAATTGGCACATATAGGATCCCTGTGCATTCTAGTCCCTGCTGACTCAGGAGAAAGAAGATGACAGGGGGCGGTGTCTTGGGCGGGCCATTTGTGCTCAGGCTGCATGCTGAACACAGCCCCTGGGCAGCCATCATTTGTAGACTACCTTTTCATTGGAAAGTAGGCCTTCACCTTTGGCAGGTGGCTCTATTATACTAAGCAGCTCACAAATCTAGTGGGGAAGCGCCTCAAACTTTCTTTGAATGGTTGTGTTCCACATTCATAGGTGGTGTTCAGAAAACCCACATGAGAGCAATAATTGTGCTCTATTTAGAGGCAGTGGTGTGTCCTAAAAAGCTCGCATGGATAAGCCATGTGTGGCCCCTAAAGCCATCGCCGCAGTTGTAACAGAGCACACCAGAAGTCATAATAATGAAATGCTTGGTGGATTTTTCTCTCAGCTGCCTAATTATGAAGCTTACATTTCACAACCATGTAAAGTTTTGTTTTTGTTTTTGTTTTTATTTTGGAAGACTTGTTATTTCTCTCGGCACGAAGGCATCCCATGTGGGTAGTTTACATAATCACCACAAGTAAGGTTTTAGTTTTATCTTATTTTTAAGTTGCATATCATTCATATCTAGCTTTACCAGCAGGCCTTGGTCCGAGAAGTACTGAAACGAATGCACCAAAATCTCCCACCTCAAAATGCCTCCCCTTATCAATATTTGAAAACCACAATTAGAGATTGTCTTTCAATACATACAGATGTTTACATCCTTAAGATTTATTTATTAGGGCGCCTGGGTGGCTTAGTGGGTTAAAGCCTCTGCCTTCAGCTCAGGTCATGATCTCAGGGTCCTGGGATCGAGGCCCGCATTGGGCTCTCTGCTCAGCAGGGAGCCTGCTTCCTCCTCTCTCTCTCTGCCTGCCTCTCTGCCTGCTTGTGATCTCTCTCTCTCTGTCAAATAAATAAATAAAATCTTAAAAAAAAGATTTATTTATTAATAAAGAGGTACCAGAAGTGGATAACAACAAAGTTGTTAAAAGTCCCTTAGCCCAGTTCAAAAGCATATCCTTAGGTATCTGAAACTCTGCTGTGACCCAGAAATCCAAGGAGTGAGTATATATTTGCTTCTCTTTCAAGTAGCTGATATGAAGTTTATGCTGGATCTTGGGACTAGGTTGGAAACTAGCCCCATGTTTGGAAAAAAGAGTGAAGAGAAAACAGGTTTAACTTCCCTCTCAATCTTAACAAGAAATAGACTCAGTTACATTTAAATTGTGCACTTGACAGCTACTTGTCAAGTTATTTGGTTCCTAATATGCTTTATGTACACTCAGCAGTAAGCTTAGGCATAGAAAGAATAAAGGGGTGAGGAAAAAAACGTTCAGAATTATATAGCAGTTATTGAATGTTTAGAGGGCTGATGGGAATATGTGAAATACCTAATGTTTAAGGATGACCCCACTATCGAGCCATGTTGTCAGATACCATAAACATATAAACTGTCAGAGCAGCAAAAGTACACAGTGACCCTGTGTTCAACTAAGCACAGCATTCACTAGAGTAGTTAACCTTTGACTGTAGTAGTAAATTAATGCAGGTCTCCAAAAACACTCCAATGCAAAAATCACTCTGGAAATACTGATGCATAATAATAAGAGTCTAACAGTAACTTGACCTCCAAAGCCATGGCTAGGGGAGGTATCATGTAGTGTTGAACTAGGGAGGAGCATATGTTCATTAGGAAGGTTGTTGAACACTAGACATCTTCTATTTTGTGGTTAAATTCTGCCACAGCCAAAGAACAGCAACTTGTGTTATAAAGACAACAATGTCAGGTGTTGCAACCTATTTTAGTAACACCCCTTTATTACTGAAAGTGCCTCCGGTAAATGCCCAAATTGCCTATTTGCACTAAATAAAATGTCATTTTGTGAATAAATTAGTCATTTTATGCTACCTTCTGTATGTCTAATGACATTCGTTGTAATATAATGTTTGCTTGTCTCTAGAGGCTGGCTCTAGAAATCAGCTTGCACCTGTGGCTTTTGGGAGATATTAAGTAGAGCTTTTTTGTACTCACTTTCCCTGGCAGAATGTCAGCAATATGCAAGGAAAGACTTGAAAAATATTACCAGAGTATTTCTCTAGGGCTTAAAGTTTTGAATTTACATGGACCTTTTGATGTGTCGTGGTCTCTGCCCAGTGGGAGTTACTAGCAGTTTGTAGTTCATACTCTTCACCTTGATTCTGCCTGTGAACAACTGAAGTCAGGTTAATGCTGTGTGTTTGGCATAAGTGTGACTCACTCCAACAGTTGTTGCTGTTGTTGTTGTTGTTGTTGTTGTTGTTGTTGTTATTGTTGTTGTTTTTCTTCTTCTTCTTCTTCTTCTTCTTCTTCTTCTTCTTCTTCTTCTTCTCCTTCTCCTTCTCCTTCTCCTTCTCCTTCTCCTTCTCCTTCTCCTTCTCCTTCTCCTTCTCCTTCTCCTTCTCCTTCTTCTTCTTCTTCCTCTTCTTCTTCTTCTTCCTCTTCTTCCTCTTCTTCTTCTTTTATTCAGATGGTCTGGTTTTACATTTATCTGTTGTTGCCTCTATCCTTGAGACAACTCAATTTCTGCTTTCGTTTTTTATGTACCTTGATTTCAAGCATTTAGCATGACCAGCAGAAGGGAAGGATGCATTTGCAGTATATAGTGATCCATATAAATCCTCCAAGTTGCAAAAGTTATCCAAATCTCATGTCACTATGTCAACACCTGAAAACATTTCCTCTGGTAGTTTTCTTGACCCTATATATACCAGAACACCAAAGTTGTAAGCCGAGTTTTTGTAAGATGTTCCCTTAAAAAGATGGCCCAGATAGAACTTTCACACAAAAGGATATAAAACATTTGAATTCAGCATTTTTTGTCTTACTCCTTTGTTCAATTTGACAAGAACTGGTAAAAATGAGGACCCAGGTGAATGATACTCTAATAACTCACCATCTAAAGGAGAGAAATTATGGAAATAGTTACAGTTGTTCTTCAGCACACTTGACTCTATAAGAATTTTGAATAAAAGCTATTACTATCACTACTATTACTATTATTACTATTACTATGAACATAAATTGAGTACTTACCATGTGCCAGTAATTATGTAAGACATTTCACACATATTATCCTTTTGAGTAGTTACAACAACCCACGGAAATAGGCAATGTCATTATCCTGGTTTTTCAACAGAAGAAATTGATGCTGTAACAAGCTACATCAAAATTAGGACAAGTCCCCTTATTAAGTCATATTCTCTGCATTAAAAATTCTCCCTCCAATTGAAGAGTTGTACGGTATGTTATTTATAAGCATAAGTGATAATAGTCAGAGAATCTTAGTTTGAATCCCCTCTTTGCCACTAACTTTTTAGTTGACTTGAGGTATCAGTCAGGATATTTTCTATTGCCAGTTAGAGAATAATACACACAGAGAAATATTGGGAGAAGAAGAATTTATTCCTCCTAGAACTGGAATTGCCAAAGTAATGCAGTTTGGGGGCATGATTAGTCTTAAGATTTCAATAATGTCACCAAGACTCAGTCTCTATCTTTATTTCAACTCTGTTTTACTTCCTGTTGACTTCATTCTTAGGCTTCACTTGATGACATGCTGGAGGCTGAAACTTCCATTCCTAAATGCTCCCAGGTTCAAGTTCAGTAAGGAGGGGAAAAAAATCACAAAACTCTCTTAAGCTACCAGTTAGAGCAAAAGTCTTAAGCCTCACAGATGCATTGGGGAAAAAATTGGGATGGGGATTGAAGAACTGATCCTGAGCATCAGAAACAACAAATGTCTGGTACAACTTGAGAGATTCTCTTCATCTTTTTGAACATTACTTTTTCATCTATAAAATGGGGAAAATAATTACAACTTAATAGAGTTGTGAGAATCCAAAGAGTGTGTGAAATACAAGGCATCTTCTAGCTAACTGGCTTCCTCAACTCTTGTTTCTCTTCTTTTTCCTCTTTTCTCTTCCTCTTATCCATCATTTTTATTTTTACTTTTCTTGTATCATCATCACTATCATCACCATCATATTTATAAATCACTTACTACTGGATCTGGCTGATGGCAAGCCTCCTATAGAAGAAGACCATTCTAGAAGGAGTTGACTAGAGGAAATCTGATAGTAGCTCAGCATGTGATTCCTGGAAGTCAGGGTCCTAAAAGAGGTATCCTGGGTCTCAGTTAAATATCACATCTAATTTATATATGCAGTTGCCTAAACAACATTGCACACATCATTGTTGGCTTAGAGATCATCCAGTCCTCTATAAAATCCAGGTTCTGGTGTTAAAGGTTATTTCCTTCCCTGTCTTCGAGCAGCAACCAAATAAAAATGTTCCATTGCACCTTGTAAGTTGTCTCCACAAAAAAGGAGTGAACCCCAACCTAGCACACACATCTCTCTTAAGCTTTCATTGCACATCTGCATGAAAATTATACATTTTGTGATTTATAACAAAATTATAGAAGACAATCATGTTCCCTGTCTTTATCTCTGATTGGATACATCACATAAGCCATGCTTTATTACCAATCCCAAATGATGTGATTGGATTATAAATGCTAAAATTCACAACTTCTTCATCATTGCAAAATAGCAAGCTGATTAGTAAAAATATACTTAGTGTTTAAACCCAGTCACCACCGTTTCTGAACATTAAACATCAGCATAGATTTCAGTTCAAATAACAAGTATACAGTGAGTACCTGCTTGACTTTCCTTAATTTCCAAAATAAAATCCTGGGGTAGGGATTTATTGGTCTAGGATAGGTCAGTTGCACATCACAGGACAAGTGAATATAGCCCAGGAAGGTGACATTACAACAATCTACTCTCCCCATGGTAATCATGGGGGATGGGTTGAAAGCACAACTCAAAAAAAAAAAAAAAAAAAGAAAGGAAATGGTTCTGCACAAAGAACAATGAGAACAATGTTCCATCTGTATCTACTCCCAATGCAAACCTCTCAGAATAGCTAGAAATATATATATTTCAACTTTATTGAGGTATAACAGGCAAATAAAATTATGAGATACTTTTTAAATTATAAGATAATTAAAGTGTACATCTTGTTGATTTAACATATGTGTACATTGTGAAAGGATTCCTAGTCTAGCTTATATATATATATGAGAATGTTTAAGTTCTACTCTCTTAGCAAATTTAAATTATACAATATAGTGTCAAGTCTAGTTATGACATTATATATTAGATCATTAGATTTCATTAATCTCATAGCTGAAAGTTTGTACCCATTCACTAACGTCTCCCTATGTCCCCCACCTCCAGCCCCTGGCAATCACATTCCCACTTTCTCTATGAATTTGACTCTATTTTAGATTCTACATATAAGTTATACCATGCAGTATTTGTCTTTGTCTGGCTTATGTCGCTTAGCATAATGTCCTCAAGATCCAACCATCTTGTCGCAAGCAACAGGATTTCCTTCTTTCTCATGGCTGACTAATATTTTATTGTGTACACACACAGATATAGACACACATAAACACATGCACACATATCACATTTTCTTTATCCATTCATTCCTTGACAGACACTTAGGTTGTTTCTGTATCTTGGGTGTTGTGAATAATGCTACAGTAAACATGGGAGTGCAGATATCCCTTTAATATCCTGATTTCAAGGGTGCCTGGGTGGCTCAGTTGGTTAAGCGACTGCCTTCGGCTCAGTCATGATCCTGGAGACCCGGGATCAAGCCCCGCATCAGGTTCCCTGCTCGGTGGGAAGCCTGCTTCTCCCTCTCTCAGTCCCTCTGCTTGTGTTCCCTCCCTAGCTGTATTTCTCTCTGTCAAATAAATAAATAAAATCTTAAAAAAAATCCTGATTTCATTTCCTTTAAGTCTATACCCAATAATAGAATTGCTAGATCATATGAGAGTTCTATTTTTAATTTTTTGAGGAACCTCCATATTGCTTTCCACTGTGGCTAAACCAGTTTACATTCCCACCAACAGTGTGGAGGGTTTCTTTTTTATCCACATCCTCACCAACACTTCTTTCTTTTTGATAGTAGCCATTCTAGCAGTTATGAGGTAATATCGCACTGTGGTTTTGATTTGCATTTCATTCATGACTAATGATGTTGAGTACCTTTGCAGCTATCTGTTAACTAGTACATTTTTTTCTGGACATTTGTCTCGTTTGAGGAAATACTATTCAGTTCCTCTACCCATTTAAATCAGATTGTTAGGGGTTTTTTTTCCCCTTATTGTGTGAGTTTAATATATTTTGGATATTAACCCCATATTTAGGTATTTACAAATATTTCTCCATTTCTGTATTTTTATTTTGTTGGTGGCTGCATTTATTGTGCAGAAATTTTTCAGTTTGATGTAAAGTTTTGTAAGTTTTAAATAGTTGGTTTCTTTGGGGAGAGGCAATCATGAATAAAACTTACTACCTTCTTTTCCATAATTCTAAAACCCCGTTCTTCCTTTAAAAATCAACCCAACTATCTTTGCCCTTGGTGTCAAATCCCCCCCTCAAAAAAAAAAAATCACTACCAAGATCACTGTCAAAGAGCCTATTGTTTGTGTTTTCTTTTAGAATTTTCATGCTTTCAGACTTTGAATTTAAGTCGTTAGTCCATTTTAGGTAGTTTTTTTTGTGTATGCTATAATATATGAGTCTGGTTTAATTCTTTTGCCTTTGACTTTCCAGTTTTCCCATTACCATTTATTAAAGAGACTGTTCCTACTGTATATTCTTGGGTCCTTTGTCATGAATTAGTTGACCACTATGCATGGATTTATTTCTGGACTATTTTGTTTCATTGATCTGTGTGTCTGTTTTCAGATCAGTGCCATACATTCTGATTACTGTAACTTATCAACATAGTTTGAAATCAGGAAGTGTGTTGCTAAACTTTCTTTTTATTGTCTTGTCAAAGTACCACTTATATCTTCATTTAGACTTATTCAGAGATTAAATGATTGTTAGAATTACCTCAAAAAGGATTTTTGTTTTGTTGTGGGTTTTCTTTGGTTTGAGACAGTCCTTTTTTTTTTTTAATCAATTTTAAAAATTATTTATTTGACAGAGAGAGAGAGAATACCAGGAGGGAGAGCAGCAGAGGCAGACAGAGAAGCAGGCTCCCCACTGAGCAAGGAGCCTATAGAGGCTGGATCCCAGGACTTTAAGATCATGACCTGCCCCAAAGGCAGATGCTTAACCTACTAACCAACCCAGATACCCCTGACCCACGTGCCTCTGTTTGAGACAGTCTTGAGCAAAACTTATCACTTTCCATTCTGTGTGTCTAATACCCCATCCTTCAGTTAAGATCAGCTTAACATTTCCTTTCTCAGGCATTTACAGCTAGGAATGTGGAACACAAATACCATGTTGCCTTTTTTATTATTTTTTAAATGTGTACCTACCCTCTGAACAGGGTTATATATCAGGGGAAAACAGTGAAATCCATTTTTCTTTGTGACCTTGGCATTGAGCCCCAAATCTTAAATAAAGATTTTTCTTTAGCTGCAGCAATTGTTGGAAGTAATAATAGTGACTGAATATTGAGCTTCAGTGATGTGTTGTGCATTGAGATGAGTATTTGATAGTCACTCATATAATTCTCAGGTAACACTAATTAGGCAACTGTTCTCATCTCTTTTAAGTTACACAGAAACTGAAACTAACGGATAAAGGGTCCTATCCAAGATGGCATATGGAACTCCGTGGTCTGTTTCTTTTTTAATATCCAAAGACTATTATTAATTACCTATTTAATCTTAAAGCCTTTGAATGTGTTTCTTCACAATGAGAAAACAGTGCATTTGTAAACATTACCACATTGAGGGGTTTAAGATTCTTATATTACAACGTATTTTCAGGCCCACATTGAACCCTTCATATCTACAACCTTTGGTGAACTTCTTTAATTGGCTTTACACATCAGTATTATTGCACTATTGAGTATCTGGTAAACTGTGAACAAATGATGGAAGAATACTATGTTGTATAGAAATTTTTTTTTCTCAATACTTGGTACAGCACCTGACATATTATAGCAGGTATTGAGTAGATAATGCTTTTGTATACAACTGAAAGAATGAATCATTCCCTCCATCCATCTATCCATAAACACAATGAATAATGAGGCTGGATGGTGCTACAGAGATTTGTCTGCAAAATATTACGTAATTTAACTAGGGTAAATAATAGCACTAAATGACTTTCCTACACTCTTACCACCTTGGATCTTGGTAGAGCACTGCCCAGAGCACTCTCTAGTACTGATTGCCAACCCACTGCTGCCAACACATGGCAGAATCCCTTGATTTGCATTGTTAATTCCTTATTCTTATTTATTCTATCTGAAATATGGCTTAACATTAATTTACATACTTGAATCCTGAGTTTTGCTATCAGCAGTGAACATTTTCATGTGATGTACAAATATGAACATTTAAACAAGCAACAGATTACCCAGCAATAAAATGTACTCACCACTTCTAAAGTAGAGATCAAACCAACATCTTCTGAGCACTGAATAAGCAGATGAAACTCAGCTAGGGTTGTCAGAGTTTGCACATACACCCTTATTCATAAGTATATAGGGGACCTCCTGTGTTGCCAGCAGCCCTGGACATGGTAAAGCAAGGATCATGTAACTCAGAGAGATCATTTAAGAGACTGTTAATAAACTCATCTTTTCAGTGTAAATTGAAGAGCCAGTGTGGTCTTCCTAACTTTTGAAAGTGGTTTCCTCCACATATTCTTAAATTCCATTTTACTTACTTCATCCTTAAAAATCTATAACACAATTGAAAATATTATCCATTTAGTGACTTTTTTAGTTTTTACTCTAACAACATTTCCTTGGTAAAAATATTTTAATGTATCTGAAAAAGCACAGGGTAAGTCACCGTACCTGATCTTACTAGATGGAAGATCCGTTTACTTTGCTGTTTTTGTTTTCTTTTTGCTTAACATGGAGTTACCATATTCAACTCCAAAGCCTGAAATGTTTCAGATTGTTCAAAAGAAGATTTTGAATAATCACATGAGCTAATAAAGGTGGCTCAGTATTCTCATTCATAAAACGATCCTATTTTTGTTACCATGTTATATGTATATATGTATGCATAAAAACTTACATATATTTATAAAAAAACTATTTCTTGATTATGCATAATGCAAACTTATATCATGCTATAATTCATCTCTACATATCTGACCAACAATACAATATAAATGAACAATATGTTTGCCAACATTCCATAACCTAGACTGATATGCAGTCATCAAAAAATAAATACAATATGGTCCTGACATTTCCTCCTCCTCTACCTCTTCTTTCTTTCTCTGTCTCTGTTTCTGTCTCTGTCTCTCTCTTGTGTGTGTACATACACATGCAGAGCTTACTTATACATGGTTGATTGGCAGCTAGATTCAACCTAAAGAAAAATTTTTATAAATCACTATCTTCATAAAGTTAAAAATGTTTGAACACACTTCCAGAAAAACATATGAGAAAAATTTATTGGCTATACTAGTATAACTTTTTGCTATCATCTTACCGTTGCAGCCAGAACTTCATTAGGGATTTAGCTAAATGTTCATTTGGCAGTGACTTCCTATTTGAATAGTATAGAGTAAGACTTTCAGGATGTTGTGATTTCTATGCTTTTGCTGATAGATATACTTGCTGTCCTCATAATTGGTTTATCCCAATAGATAGCCTCCTTAGAGACAATGCAGTCATGGAAAATATCACCCAATTTCCTTCCAAGAATTGTTGGAAGGTTTAATCAAGAAATGTTTGTGAGGTGCATTGGGGAGGGAAGTACTCTCCAGAGGCAGAGAGAAATGATTATTACTGGAATTAGTCTTTACAAAAATCTCTAATCATCACCCAAACAAGATGAAGAGATGATGGAAAAAAATCCTATGCAAATTAGGAACCAATATTTCCAAATAAATTTTTTTCTTTAATTGGATCACAGGTTTTGTTTTTTTTTTCTTTTAATGTTTGTTGCCACTGGGGGTCTAATATTTTAAATGAGTTTTTAGAACAAAAAGAACATTAAAATTACGAATTTGGACTTCATTCATTCTATGCTTCTACAATTCTAAATTGCCTATAATTTCCTTCTTTACACATGCAGTGTAGGAATGGTTGTTTTTCACAGACCCTGCTTTTCTACTAATTAGTTGCCAGAATTAAGTTTGCAATTACCCAATTGAAATATTTTAAGAAAATGTGTCATGTATCAGTAAAATAATTGAAATGCATAATTTGAGGAGGAATTTGGATCCTGTCATGTATATTGTAATAACTTGGATGTTCATTGCAAGTGAGAGGGATCTTAATGAAACTGACTGAAGCAAAAGTATAGATTCATTATAATGATCCTTAAGTCACTCATGAAGCCCAAGACCAAGAAGCTAGGCCTGAAGACTTATTGAAACAACAAACTCAAACATATTTAGGGCCTGATTTCCCTATCTTATCTCTTCTCTCCACTGACCACGTGTTCTCTTTCTCTCTATAACAGGATTTTCTATGTTTCATTAGCCCTTGTGGAAGAAAAACTAGTTGGCAAGAATTGAATCTCACTTTCTAGGCTCTTCAAAACAGACTGACACAGTTTTTCCTGTTTTAGTTCCAGAATTCCTAGTGGGACTCACAGTTCCAGGCCAGGGTGCGTGCCTACGTTTAACTGACCAACTTAGATGGTGGTTTTCCTGAAACTAGCAATTCTTAAAATAATCACATGGATGGGGTAAAGATTGAGGGGCAATCTCCAGACAGAAGTATGTGGGAGACAATTACCTAAGGACCTCCTACATACATTTAAAAGATAATATTTCTTTTTTTTTTTTTTAGGATTTTTTTTTTGAAGATTTTATTTATTTCCTTGACAGAGAGAAAGAAGCAAGAGAGAGAACACAAGCAGGGGGAGTGGGAGAGGGAGAAGCAGGCTTCCCGCTGAGCAGGGAGACTGATGTGGGGCTTGAGCCTAGGACCCTGGGATCATGGCCAGAGCTGAAGGCAGACACTTAACGACTGAGCCACCTAGGCACTCCTAAAAGATAATATTTCTAAAAAAATCCACAGGTTGCTTTTCTAAGTGTAAAACAGGGGGAAAATAATATAATTAAGCAATATTATATTTAACCTTATAAAAATAACTTTATCTAACTTAACTGCAAAAGTGTACGAGTGAAATTTTTCAACTGAATAAGACATCATCACTACACAAGTATGATAATAGTGAAAAACTTAAAACTAAGGATGATATTGTCCTTAGTTTAAACATATATTAATAATGAATCTATGGGAACCCTTGTGCTAGAAAGTGGGAATACAACGAGTAAGACAAGCTAGTGGAGCAATTGACATACGAACAGATAACATACAGTAATGCAGAAAATGCAATGACGGGAATTTCTACAGATTATTATCGGAATACTGAGAAGCAACAAAGCCCTGTTAGGAGAGAAGGGTAATCACCAGTGCCTTCCCAAAACAGTCAACCCTTGAACCACATCTATAGTGATAAGTAAAAGTTATTCAGATAAAGAAATGGAAAATGAGCAGGAAGAGGTAAGCAGGGGGAGGTGATAGAGGAGCTTAAAAACTTAGCTGCAGAACTTGGGTTTTTCTGAAAGTTCCTAAGAAGAGATCATAGGAGTAGTACTACCCAATTTGCTCCGAATGAGGTCTGAGTTACATTTCCCATTAGCACAGTCCTAGACAGTTGGCTTCGAAGTAATTTCTCAAGTGATTAAGTAAGCTAAGCTAATTATGAAAAAAAGAAAGATAGTTCACCACATTCTGTCGGGTCCTGATTGTACAATACCCCTGTCCCACACCCACACACTCCCAGGTTGAAAAAATCTGCTAGTTTTAAGAAAAAATTGTGTTAAATAAAAAAAAAAAATCAATAGAATAAACTCTTTGAACACCTTTATCTTCCTTGTTGCAAGAATGCAGAACACTTTACCATATTTCCTTTCTTTGTATCACTCACCCCCACCAGACCCAGGCTTTCAATTATAGTCAGGCTAAATTGCCTGCCTTTCCCTGCCTTTACTCATCATAAAGTCATTTGAATTTGCTCTTGGGAATTTTCATGCCCAAGACTGACTCTTTCTCCCTATCTGCCAGAATCTATGGTTCTCATTATTAAAAACTCAGTTTGAGGCCATTCCTCCTGGGGCTGCTCATTACATTAGATAGGGGATGTGTGGGACTCTTCTTCTCTCAGTCCCAACCATCTCTTCTATTGCATTTGTGATATGTGAGTGCATTTTTGTTCCTAATATTTTTGTGTGTGCATTCTTCTTAAAATACACAGAGCTAAAGCCTCAAAGCATAACGATATGCCCTCTCCAAAATGTTTATTAAGTTGATTGATACTAACTTTAATCACAGAAACAGCAGACACGGTCTGCTTTCCTATGTGCATGTTTTGTATGAGTTTTAGAAACATTTCACACAACAAAATATTATTTTTATTGCCACCTTGTAAAATAAGATTATGTCCTGAAACAATATTAAAATCACAATCCCAGGAAACTCATCATTTCCCAATAATAAAATGTATTGGCTTTAAGCTGTAGCAAGTCCTGAGAAATTGGTCCATGAAATCAAGGCATAATAATTTAATGAAAATCTATCTAAAAAGAAAAAAGAAAGAAAATCTGTCTAAGAGCTTTAAAATATATATGAGAACTAATTATCTGTTACTTGTCCTCTATGGTTGATTTGTTATAGCTAGTACCTGGGCCTCTTATTTGGCAAATAAAGAAAATGCCAAATAAAAAGAGTTTTTTTCCAAGTATTGTCTTTCCATAGAAAGGGTTCCTGTTCATACATGCTATATTTGTGTGAGGCCATTCTCAATATAATGAGAAACATCTATTTACTAGAAAATTCTAGCATCTGTCATTTAACAGAAAATAGTTGTTAAATTATAAATTTATCCTCTGGTACAAAGTTGGTCCCAAGCAAGTACTATGTATTTATTTGTTGGCATTAACAATGTTTTCAGGACTCCTGCCCTGGATTATGTATTTGGGCATGTGCACCTTCCATTTCTTTTTTTTTTTTTTTAAAGATTTTTTTATTTAGGGCGCCTGGGTGGCTCAGTGGGTTAAAGCCTCTGCTTTCAGCTCAGGTCATGATCTCAGGGTCCTGGGATCGAGGCCCGCATCAGGCTGTCTACTCAGCAGGGAGCCTGCTTCCTCCTCTCTCTCAGCCTGCCTTTCTGCCTACTTGTGATCTCTCTGTCAAATAAATAAAATCTTAAAAAAAAAAAAAAAAGATTTTTTTATTTATTTGACAGAGAGAAACACAGCCAGAGAGGGAACACAAGCAGGGGGAGTGAGAGAGGGAGAAGCAGGCTTCCCGCCGAGCAAGGAGCCTGATGTGGGACTTGATCCCGGGTCTCCAGGATCATGACCTGAGCCGAAGGCAGTTGCTTAACCAACTGAGCCACCCAGGCACCCCGCACCTTCCATTTCTTTAGGATCTTCCAGTGCTCCCCAACTTCTGAACTCTTCCTTGACCCTATTTGACTCTCTCTAGACTTAGCTGTTCTGACTACTATCTTCCCAACTCTCATCTATGCTTTGTCCTCTTCTCTCCTTTCCAACTCTGCCTGTGTTTATTTTATCGCCCAATTAATGTTTTATTCTAATCATACAACGTATTTGCAATTTAATAAGAATCTCCTGGAACTTCATTTTCAACCTTAAGGGCTGGCTGTTCGAGTGGCAATGAGGTGAAATGAAAAAAAAAAAAAAAAAATACTAGAGGAGAAAAGAGGAGACTCATTTCCTGTATGCATGTTTTATATGAAGTTTAGAAACATTTCATACAACAAAAATATTACTTTTGTGAACTTGTAAAAGGTGACTGTGTTTTGAGAAAATATTAAAATTCCAGTCTCAGGAAACTCATCAGTTATGACACTTAAGAGCTAGGTGACCTAAGGCAAGGAATTCATACTCTCTAGGATTGTCTCATTCTTTACCCTAAATCAATGGTTTTACTAACGTGTTTCTTTTTTCCTTTTAAGTAGACTTTATTTCTTAGAGCAGTTTTAGGCGTACAGCAGAGTTAAGGAGAGGATACTGGGATTTTCCCTATATACTCTGCTCCTATATAGGCATAGCCTTCTGCCTTATCCTCGTCCCTCACCAGAGTGGTGCCTTTGTCAAACCAGTAAACCTATGTATCATTATCAACCAAACTTCTTAGTTTACACTAGGGTTCATTCTAGGTTCTGTACATTCTATGGACTTGGACAAAGGTATAATGACATCTATACACCATGATAGGATCATACAGAGTGGTTTCACTGCCCTAAGAATCCTCCATTACAAATATGTTTCTTGTCTTTGTTTCTTGTTACTTTGTTGTTATTTTTATTTTGTTTTTGTGAAAGAGTGACACTCTGCCTTTGTTTTTGTTTTAACCAAATTTTCTGTTGAATCTGAAATACTTAAAGCAAAAAAAGAGAATTACTTTATTTAATGAAGAGGTAGAATAACTGAAAACTTGTCTCCTGGTATCCATCTTGCCATATCACCCCAGACTCCTTCTTTATGCCGGTCAGAGAGATCTCTGAGGACTCACAGGAACATAGTCTGAAAAGCACTTCTAACCCTCTCTTTACCTGGCTTTTATTCATGAAACATACCTGGGATGGAGCTGAGAAAGTGAACCCTGTTTGAAACAGTGCCTCTTTAACACATTCTCATGGCAGCTGTTGAAACAGTATTAGAAAGCCATTAGTGTGAACAGTATGAAAGGCTAATGCCGAGCTGCTCAACAGACCATCAGATCCTTACAGAAGATACTAAAGATGTTAACACTATTTTATGTGCTGGCTAATTCTCCCAACCACCAGCTAATATGTTTCCCAACTCTCTCAACCTAGTGGGCCCTGGCTTGCCTCTCCTCCCATGCTGCAGATCTGGAGTCTGTTTCCAATCATCTGTCCTGCATCAGCTCTTCTTAGTTTCCAAAGTTGGGGACCTCAAGTGAGACGTATGTGCTACTTAGGGACCTGGCTCTACCTATATGATCTGGACTTAAAAGTTACAGAAAAATTATCGTTCCTGTTATAAAAAAGAAAGTACCAAGACAAGAATACCAAAAGAAAGCCATTTCACAGAGTTACTAAGAGACATTCAACAACTAAAAATTCATATAGATTTTACTTTTCTTATTTAATAAATATAACCTGTGATTTCGTTTTTAAAAGCATTTGCTTAGACACCATAGCTTTTGGAAAGTCAAACTTGATGACAGATGCTGCGTATTTATGTATTCCATTCACAGATTTGCCAAGAAACTTGGCCTTATGATATCATACATTTTGATATAGTAATTAACCACACAAAAAAACACAGAGAATTTATAAAGAGTTAATATAGATAGGTGGGATGGACAATGGCAAATGTTTCATTATGACATGTGCAATAATTCCCATTTCAAGTAAACTAAATGTCACTTTAGATAACATTTGAGGTTGGGCTGACAGTGGCAGATATACATAATTTTGTTTGATGTATAGCTACAGACAAGTGTCAAAATTACGAGATCCAGAGGGAAAAGCTTTACTTTCAAGCCTCAGTGCAAGTTTTAATACTATTTCAGTCTTCAGTGTCATAAATCTTCAAGGCCCCCTAGCCCTTATACTTAGATGTAGACTCAATCTGACTTTCAGGCTACAAACAAACACCCCCATAGTTCCTTTATTTTGGTTATCTCATTACACTTCCTGTCTTCCAAAATCTGTAACAGTCATGATTGATATTATATGATCAGCAATTGATATCAGAGAATCTTTTGATACTTGCTAATTACTTAACATCTTATTCTCCTCCTCCCATAGCCTATGAACAACAATATATATATTACATATGTAATATATTGTTGTTGTTGTTTTTGATGTTGTTGTCATTCAATTCTTAGAAGGACTTTGGAAAGGGTCATCGGAAATAGTCATTGACAGAGCCCTTCACAATCTTGTGAGGATAGGATAATTCATTGGAAAGAAGTAAAAATAGAAATTAAGGTAAGGTCTGAGGAAATAAAATAGGGAACATAGAAACAATCAGTGAGAGCCACAGAAAAGGACGTATCTTATTTTGGAGCATGTGCTTCCATTCTGGCCTCGGGAACTCACAGAGTCAACTGTAAGATTTGAACATCATGTGTTAGCATCTCATACAATCTATGTTGATCGAAGTCACTCTCATTGCTATTGCTGTTATCAGTGTCAGATTTGTAATGGAATTGGCGACTTTATTATTTTTCTTAGTTATTGACTACAAATCCAGGCTATAAATTCAGAATGATTAAAGTCTTTATCTTGCATCCAGTGTTTTGTTTTCTTTTGTTTTGTTTTGCTGCAAAGTAGAATGAAATTTATAATATTAATCAATGCAATGTCTAAACAACAAACTCTCCTCCCCTCAGCAGCCTTGAGTAATGTATTTGTGAAATTTGACTCAATGAAAGAGTCTTTTAAATTATATATATGTATATATATATATATATATATGTGTGTGTGTGTGTGTACATAAAATGTAAACGTAAAATGTCTATATAATATCTCTTCCTTAGGTAAGTTATTTTAAGGTAGCTCTACTTATGGGTCTTTGCATACATGTGTCTGGTTTTTTTTGTTTGTTTGTTTGTTTTTAAGATTTTATTTATTTGACAGAGAAACACAGCCAGAGAGGGAAGACAAGCAGGGGGAGTGCGAGAGGGAGAAGCAGGCTTCCCGCCCAGCAGGGAGCCGCATGTGGGGCTGATTCCCCGTCTCAGGGATCATGACCTGAGCCGAAGGCAGTCGCTCAACCAACTGAGCCACCCAGGCGCCCCCATGTGTCTGTTTTAATACATTTTAATACACTATTTGTTTAAAGAAATAGAGGCTACTGTGAATTTATGTGGTTAGTTTGGATTGTGATCCAAAGAGCTTACTTCTGCCTTCTAAGTGAAATGATCAGTCTTGCATTTGTGCTGTCCCCTCCCTATCAAAATTAATAGCAACTGTGGTAATTACTGAATGTCTATGTTTATATAAAACATACCAAATATAGACATTTACTAACTATCAAACATATATGCCAGCTTTTATAAATGCATTTGGGATGTTTAGCGATTATCACTGAAAGTATTTCCATGAACTTGAATGGAATGTTGAAAATTCTGTTTAACTAACAAAATAAAAAATACCATCTCGTCATTATGAATGTCTTAGAAATGTGTTTATATTTCAATGAATTCAAAGTAAAGGTAGTTTTTGCCTTGAATGCTTTATTCATTTATCTTTAATTTTTATATTTAAATTCTGCCTTAGCCTATTTTGATCACAAAACATACTCCATTTAAGTTCATTTTGTCAACCTCTTAACTATAAGCTCAAAAT
Organism: Spilogale gracilis; assembly: GCA_004023965.1. Lineage (NCBI taxonomy): Eukaryota > Metazoa > Chordata > Mammalia > Carnivora > Mephitidae > Spilogale > Spilogale gracilis. The sequence goes on from PITA01004013.1 coordinate 38,906, forward strand.
ACCCCTGTATCTGTCACATGATCAGCAAATCCTTACTCTCTAAAATGTACAAGATTCTTTTTTTAATGCTGATTGACAAGCAAAAGGGTAAGCCTCAAAAGACTTACTAGCCACTCCACTCCACTTTTCCCCCACTTATTCTCCACTCTTCTTTCCTCAGTGAAAGTAGATGTGACATTTATGATCACTTTCTTAATGAGTTGGGGAAGTCGATTATTGCTGTTTGGTTGTCTGTCTTACCACTTCTGGGTTCTTTTAGGGTGTATGTACCGTGTGCATTTTCTTCACTGTGGCCCCCTGGTGTTTACAACAAAGCCACGTCTTAACAAGTATGTTAGTTGAATGAGCAAGTATTTGATTTTATTCACATGTGTTGGACTGAAACTGACTTCCTAATGTAGTAAAATCATACCCTGCTTCACGTAATGATTTTCTTTTTTTAAATTGTGCCCCATGTTTATTTTATGCTCATCAGTATCTGATTTTCCAATACAGTGGCCAAGTTTCATTTCTCCACTTACTGGAGCCATCCTCTGTGGTCCTCATCATTAATTGATATTTATTGAGCATTTGCTAGAGTGTGGCTTTACACTGGCCCCTCTGTTTAAAATATTCCTCCCGAAATGTAGGAGCCTATCATTCACATTAGACACAGTCCTCCATCAGATGCACAGAAGTTTCAAAACCAGCATTGACTGGCCCCTAATTAATCAATACCAAACTTGCGCCGCTCCTCATTTGGGGCTGGGTGCCTTCTCAGCCCTGACGGGAAGGCCCGGAGGAGCGTTGATTTTAAGATGTTCTGACTACAACTTATGCCGCTTAATAGCCATCACGCAGGAAATTTACGATCCTATATTACACTTTAGGGAAGCTTCTGCAACTTGCCAGCTCACTTTGTTTGCAGTAGTCAAAGCCCTGGAGGCATCAGCATTTAACTGTGATTTGAAATTGCTGAAGTGGGCCGTTCCACCGGGCTGGGTGGCCTACACAGCAAGTCTAATAACAGAAGGCATCTGTCTGGGGGGAAATGGCCAGGCATGCTGTATTCAGATTATCTTCAGCGAGAAGGCCTTAAAGGCCTGAAGCAACTGCTTTTCTCCCTTATCCCCCACTCCACCCCTTTTTTTTCTTTTTGAGGATGGAGTACAAACGTAACCTGAGTTGACCTTGGGCTCAATGTATTTATTCATGGTTTGTTGAACCCTTGGTCAAGTTTCTGTCACTGTTATTAATCATTCAGATTCCAATTGTCAAACAGACTATTGGAACCCTTCTGCACAAAAGCTGAGTAAACAGGGTGCAGGTGGGGGTGGGGAAGAAGAAGAGAATGGAAACAGAGGATTAAGGCAAATAAAATGGATTAATCCTTGACATGATCGTATATACCAGGACTAGGAGTCCAACAGAGGAGCTGTTGTAGATTATGTGTGTGATTAATCACAGCTATAGTTTCATCAGTGACAAAATGATTAATAAAGTTTAGGACAAAGGCAAATGCTTTTTGGGTCTGCACCTAAGTGTGTGAAATCTAGCAAAGGCTTCTCATTCTGACGTTGGTTCTCTTGCAAGACAACAACTTCGAATTCATATTTCTGATGCCCTAATTAGAAGAGACCAGAAACCTCCACTTTTACAAAGGATCTGCCTTCCATTCACTTGCAAAATAGTTAAGGGGTTAGGAACAAGAATCCATGTCTGAAAAGACTTCCTAGTGAGAGGTTTATTTGTATTCAACTACCAAGAAGCATAAATACTGCTAGCCAGCAATTTAAGCAATAAGCCTAGCCCTTCTTTGCCCAAGTAAGTGATTGTGCATTTCAGTACAAAATGGGATGTGAACAATAGAGATGGCATGGGAGAATGGATGGATACAAGAGAGAATTTAAGCAATATAGCATTATATTTCTGATTTTTTAATCATACTCTATTTCAATAGGGTATATGTCAGCTTGTGATGTTCTTTCATGTACTTCATGTCCATCAACTCCTTAAGACTCACAATAACAAAACTTGCTGTAGATAAAAATCACTTAGAGCATATGCAGGCATATATAAATGCAGGTCCCTGAGGCCTTCCTCCACCAATTCTGCATCAGCAGATGAGGAGAGAGGGGGACTATGGGTAATCTGTATCTTAATAAACATCTTCTGGTCAATCTGATGGAGGCAAATCTCAAAGAGGCTTCACAAAATGCTGCTTTAAGGCAAAATATGTTATTATCATTTTTTTAATTGGTGAAGAAACTAAGGATCAGAGGAACTAACTTGAGATCAACATCAAACTTCGATGTTTTGACCACTGTCCTTCCTTTCTGCACTGAATATTTCATATGGGAAGAGTCCCAACACAGTCACAATAGGAAGCCACAGAGGAACATGGTATAAACAATACAAAACAATGCTTTCCAGCCTTGGCTGCACATTGAAATCACCTGGGGGGTTTCAAAAATATCGATACCTGTGTCCTATTCTCATATATTTGATTTTATTAGTCTTGTGAGCGCTTTGTGAAATGGGTATTTTTTGAAACACCACCAGTGATTCAAAGTGCACATAAGTTTTGGGACCACTAGTATGAATTAATGAACTAAGACAGTATGCCTACATTGACTCATGCATGTCATATGAAATATGAGATGGCTTTCTGTAGTAAAGGAACATTTTAGTTTTAACAGTTACGTATTTATGTTATTGTATATTTTTTAAAAATGTATTAATAAACCAAACCCTTTATCTGATACATATTCCTTAAGACAAAGCTAAATTAGACATTTGCATTTTTAAAGTGAATTAGTTAAAAATGTATTACCCAATTAATAGTATAACTATATGTGGAAGTGCCCAAAAATATGGAAGTAGTATATAAAATAACTCAAATTTAGAGAAAACTGCATTAAATTAATATGTCTCTAAAAGATACCCATCTCATAAATGCAGATAAGTTATTGAGACAATGTCTAAGCCCTTAATTATTTGCTTAGTGTATTAACATACTGATAAGTCAACGTATCATACTCAGGTCAGATGTCAGGTAGGGAAGACCATGAAGCATCTGGGATGAGAGAGAATGACAGAAGCATGTATGACAGGGAATGACTAGAAGCAATTTTACCTTCTTTACAAAAATGGGCCACCTAGACATGAATTTAGCATATAGAGATGAGGTAGAGATGCCAAAGGAGACAAGATATTCCTCCAAGTGACTCAGGACTTTAAGAATAGACCTGAGATGGTATTATTGAAAACAATACTGAATTCTAAATACAAAAAGATAGCAAAGAAAATCTTGAAAGGCTTAGTGGATGAGAAATTGCCTAGACGAATATTATAACACAAAATCACAATCATCACCACAATAATAATAATAGCAATAATAATAATAACAACAATAATAATATGATATGGTACTGGACAGCATAATATCTAATAGTCTGTTCCAACATGTAATATTATGTGGTAAAATAAACACTGAATGTGTTGGCAAATGGTATTGGGACAATTAACAAAAAATAATGTCATATCTTTAATTTGTCACTTATACCAAAAATAATTTCCAAATGAAATAGAGATATGCATGTAAAGAAAAAAAGGTAAACGTTTTTGAAAAAAATGTAGTAAAATATAAATATGCATAATATATTTGAATGGAGAAAATTTGCTTTGATGAAATCAGAGATAGAAACCATAATGGAACATGTTGAAACATTTAATAAATAATTCAATTCTCATAGGACAAAATTAATGACAATCAAAAAGAGATAAAAATATTTGCAATTTGTGTTGTAAAATGTTACTGTCTTTGGTATATAAATAGGTCTTATAAATCAGTAAGTGAAAGACAAATATGTCAGTAAGGAAATGATCAAAGACACTAATATGCAATTCTCAGAGAAAAAATATATTTATTAAACATAAAAAATGCAAGTAATGAAATATAAATTAGATAATGATAAAATACATCTTTATCAGCTTGGCAAAAATATTGAATTATATATAGGTTATAAGCAATAAAAATAATTTTGGCAAACTATTGGACAATCACAAAAACATAATTTTATAAGACCTTTTATCTAACAGTTCTACTTTTAAGAATTGATCACAGGAAGAAATGCATATTGACCAGAACAAAAATTTAGCTCTAATATTGTTTATTTCCACATTAAATGGAGGGTAGCAGTCTAAGATCAGGGAGCCAGCATGATCAAAGTCTGGTGAGAGCTCTCTTCTTCCTAGCATGTGAATGATCTCCTCTTCGCTGTGTCCTCACGTTGGGGAGAGAGAGGCTCTGGTTTGTCTTCCTCTTCTATAAGGGTATTAACTCTGCTCTCATGACCTCATTCAACCTAATATCATCACATCCGTGGGTGGGGAAGCACTGGTTAAGACTTCAAATATATAAATGGGGGGAGCATGACATATTCAGTCCATAGTAATGTGGCAAAAAATATAAATAGGGGGGACTCAATGAACCAAGAATGGAAAAACATTGATATTGCTAAACTTGGGCCTTAGACACAGTTGGGCTCATTATATTATTTTCTTTCCTTTTTTGTATGTTTAAACATTTTCATATATAAGTGCATTTTTAAATGTATGTGGTAGCATAATATGTAATGACATGGAAAAAATTTTCAGTGTATTTAACTAAAGAAGCAAGCTAAAGAAACTTACACTGAGGGATGCCTGGGTGACTCAGTTGATTAAGCTTCTGCCCTCAGCTCAGGTCATGATCCCAGAGTCCTTGGATCAAGCCCTCATTGGGCTCCCTGTTCAGTGGGTGGTCTGCTTCTCCCTCTCTCTGTCTCTTCTGCTCCCCCTGCTTGTGCTCTCTCTCTCTTTCTTGCTCACTCATTCTCTCAAATAAATAAATAAAATCTAAAAAAAAATCTTACGTTGATCAAATCTGAAATTTCAGAGTAAAAAATAGCAAATATCTGTGTGACCTATTGAGGGAGAAAAAAATCTCATAGGATAAAATGCCAGGAGGTTCAAAAATTATAGCAGCAATATTAAGGCTACATATATTTTATTTATTTATTTATTTATTTATTTATTTATTTATTTATTTATTTATTTATTTTATTTTATTTTTTTGACAGAGAGAAACACAACCAGAGAGGGAACACAGGCAGGGGGTGTGAGAGAGGGAGAAGCAGGCTTCCCACCGAGCAGGGAGCCTGATGTGGGACTCATGACCTGAGCTGAAGGCAGTCGCTTAACCAACTGAGACACCCAGGAGCCACCGAGGCTACATATAATTTTTTAAATAATCCATAACTTCATCAAAAAACAGGTGTTACATTTTTAATATGCAAACATGCTACAAAAATAATGTTTGGTATCAATTTTTCACCTTGACATTTAAAAATACAAATTTCCTTTAAGTGATCAATTATTTTTTGACATCTGTTAAGTACCTAATGTGTGTCAGGACTTGTGTTTGGAACTGTAGATAAAAAGGTAAATATGACATAACCTTCCTGTCCTCATCATATTCACAGGGAGATTAGGTATACAAATAAATAATTATATCATTATAAATACCATCATACCAGGATACAGAGTTGGCTATGAACACTCACAGAGAAAAAGAACATCATTTTGTTTTTACTTTAGGTTTCCTAAAAAACAAACAAGAAAAAGTCACTAACTACTACTCATGAACTACAAGATTTGTTTTCATGGGGAGGTTTGAGTTTTAAGTAGACCATCTTTTAGCCCTTCCTTGTGAGCTGGGCCACTCCATTTCTTCTTGATTCCTTGACAAGATCCATCAAGCCAGGAGAACAACAAGTGATCTTGGGCAAGTGGAGATACTTCCAAGTATATGGGAATTAGTATGGGCCTTTTTTGAGCCCTTATACATTAGAATATCTATATTGACCCTACATCCCTTATAGTTATTATTAGAAGGAAATTAAGTGAATCCAGTATTAATAAACCTTACCAAAAAAAAAAAAAGAGTACTCATTCAAGGCTAAGAGGTACACTGTCTATTACAGTATTGCTAGACCATAGAATACATGAAATGTAAGTGCACATTGTACTGTGCTGTAACTGTAAAATACACTTCGAGTTTTGAAATGTTTTAAATATAGAACTTTAGTTACATATATATATATATATATATATATAGTTACTAAGAAATTTAAAATTACATGTGCAGCTTACATTTATGACCTCCCATGATAGTTCTATTGCATTCCAGCACTGGATTAAAAGCTTCAAGTAGATGAGCACCAAAGGCACCTCAGATGCTGATATTTTATAAGTATTTTATTATATCTTCATACCAATTTTGTCTTGGTGAGGATAGCATTTTATAGATGGAAAACCATTAATACTTGGTCTGTCAGCTCACTTCCCAAGTTCACTGAAAAGCATTAGACAACACATTTTATTTGTTTGTTTAATTAAGTACTAGTTTTTTTACTTAAAGACTGTGTGGAAATGGGAAATACACACCATTAGATCACTTGACATGTTGCTTTGGTCTCCCACATCAGGCTTCCAGCTCCACGGGGAGTCTGCTTCTCCCTCTGACCTTCTCCTCTCTCATGCTCTGTCATTCTCCCTCTCTCAAATAAATAAATAAAATCCTTTTAAAAAAAAAAAAGGAACATGATCGTAAACAAGGAAACTCATCAGTTAAATACTCATCTCTCTCTAAATCTTTCTCTTACACACAATGTATGTATCTCTCTTACACACACACACACACACACACACACACACACACACACACCACTTAAGAATTCTCTATCATTTCCACGTCTCCAAAGGCAAAGGAGACAAAAGCGAAAATGAACTTCTGGGACTTCATCAAAATAAAAAGCTTCTGTACAGCAAAGGAAATAGTCAACAAAACAAAGAGGCAACCCACAGAATGGGAGAAGATATTTTCAAATGACACTACAGACAAAGGGCTGATATCCAAGATCTATAAAGAACTACTCAAACTCAACATCCAAAAAGAAGATGAACACATCAAAAAATGGGCAAGAGACATGAAGAGGCACTTCTCCATAGAAGATATACAAATGGCTAATAGACACATGAAAAAATGTTCAGCGTCACTAGCTATCAGGGAAATTCAAATCAAAACCATCCTGAGATACCACCTTACACTAGTCAGAATGGCCAAAATTAACAAGTCAGCAAACAACAAGTGTTGGAGAGGCTGCGGAGAAAGGGGAAACCTCTTACACTGTTGGTGGGAGTGTAAGGTGGTGCAGCCACTTTGGAAAACAGTGTGGAGATTCCG
>PITA01004013.1:46272-129137 GCA_004023965.1 Spilogale gracilis
GATACAGATGTAGTGAAAAGAAGGGCCATATGTACCCCAATGTTCATTGCAGCAATGGCCACAATCGCCAAACTGTGGAAAGAGCCAAGGTGCCCATCAACAGATGAATGGATAAAGAAGATGTGGTACATATATACAATGGAATACTATGCCTCCGTCAGAAAGGATGAATATCCAACTTTTGTAGCAACATGGACTGAATTGGAAGAGATTATGCTGAGTGAAATAAACCAAGTAGAGAAAGTCAAGTATCACATGGTTTCACTTACTTGTGGTGCATAAGGGGTAATGTAGAGGACAGTAGGAGAAGGAAAGTAAATGGGAAGTAAGGTAATCCAGGGAGAGAAAGGAAACAAGAGAGACTTTGGACACAGAAACAAGCTGAGGGACTTGGAGGGAGGAGGGTGGGGGCATGGGAGAGCCTGGTGGTGGGTACTGAGGGCACCTATTGCATGGAGCACTGGATGTGGGGAATGGGGAATGAATCTTGGAACACTGGAAAAAAAAATTAAGTAACAATTAAAAAAAAGGGTGAAAAAAAAGAATTCTCTGTCATTTCAAATAGTGTTTTAAAACTATATAGTTGTCCTATTTCTGGAGAAATTGTCAATCCTAATAAACATATGATGCATACTCATAAAAATAAGTTAAAAATTAAAATATGGAGTATGAATTTTATAGCCAAAGGAAAATTTACATTTTCTAGTCCAGAAGCTGCTTCTTCTCTGCCCAACCACGGCCTTCCCCCAGCTCTGGAATCCTCTCTTCAAACCAGCTTTCAGAGGGAGTGCCAGTACCAGACACAGATAAAAATCTGCAGTTCTGGTAGATGCAAGAAAGATCTCCTGGCATATCTGTCCCTCCATTTCCCTCTTCAACTCCGGAGGCAACTCCCGATTTCCAGTTTAAAAAGGAAAGTGAGATCCAGAGAAGTCAATTTCAGAAACAGTACTTGCAAGATGATGCTTTCCATATCATCAGTTGCATTTCCAGAACTAATCCGAAACTTGACTGAGAAGAGCAAAGAATACACCTCCCTTCTAAGAAGAGAATCAAATAAGGATCTTTCTTGGTCATGTAGCCTCAGGAGACAGGGAGGATAAAATGCCTTAAGAGAAAAATCAACCCTAACAAGTCAAATTAACAGGATTTTATCCACTTACTTCAAAATTTCACAATAATACTGTCTTGGTGTCCAGAATTCACTTTTACATTCTGGAAAGGCCAAGTGCTTTTATATTTCAAGTTTGAGACATACTTTTTCTTTCGGAGGTAAGTGAATGCTGGGCCTTTTTTTTTATTTTTAATTCCCCTCTGGTCTTTAATACAATTCTTAAGAAAAACACACCATGGGCAGCCTGCTTCACCCACTTTACTCACAAAGTCTTCAAGTTTAGGATGGGCCCATCTGGTAACCACAGATGGCTATCACTGAAGGCAGAGAGAAAGTGGAGACCTCCTTAGGTTTTCACCTATTTCATGTGTTTGTTGTTTTAGCCCTAATAACATTTCTCCTTTGCTTACAAGTAAAGCTCAGCCACCTAACCTTTTCAGGGAACTTACTCTCATTCCTCAGAAATCAATGATCAGGAAGACATCAGCATTTGGTTCTGAATGAATACATGTCACTCTACTCTGAAGAAAACCCAATGTTTACATTTTTATCTGTTGATATTTTAATTAACAATATAAGTGCAATGTTTGCCCTGTGAGTTCAATGGGAAAAACTCTGCAAATAAACAGCAGTTCCCTCTTGGACAATCACTCTGTAAATTAGCTTACTTTGTCAATAAAGTGCATGCCTATCAGGCTCTTCAAAGCAGCAGGGGTAAGGATGTTCATTTACTTAAGCAGTAGGTTCTACCATTAGCGTTTGTGATTGGTGTTAATTAGAACTGTGTGTGCATGTCTCTCTGCCACAGAGCCCACATTTTCAAAATCTTAGTAACAATCAAGCTATTAATAAATTAAGTGCCCATATTTGTTTGTGTTCTTTTTTAATCTAATTGAATCTTTCTGAGCAATACCAACTTGGTAAGCATTTGAGGACCAGTTTCTCAGTACTATGATGACTTGAATCATGCTTGACTTCCATTTTTTAGAAGAGCTAATATAGATATTTAACATTCCATTGGACTTTTTTACAATGGATACAGTTGGGAATCCTATGTATTTTGATTATTGAGGCAAAAGCTTATTTATTGATTTTTAACCTTTCTTTTGGCATTAAATGGGCTTTGATAAAGAAAATGTCTTATTGCCTCAAAACCAAGCATTGAACGCATGTAAATTAGCTTTACAGGCATCCAGAAGAATTTAGAGGATGTTATGAGGTATTTAAGTGGATATTAATGCCATATTAACAAGCTTAAGTAGTTAGAGCCATTATGTAGGTAACTGAGATGATGTAGGTAGAGACATAGATAGGGAGCTCTGCTATCCAGTGGGGAAGAGAGTATTTCCCTTGGACCAGAAATATCCAGAGTGGCTAGATTATTTTTGGCTTTCTATCTCACTTTGCCTCAGGAGATACAACCTAAATGTTTCTCACTTAGCCTTAAACTGAACATCAAGTGAGCCAGTGCAATTCAAAGCCATTCACAAAGTACTAGCAATTACAATAAGGAAAAGAAAAAAAGTGGTTTATATATCACTCCACTGGAATTTTTTTTTTTTTATCAGCCACCACATATTTTTCTAGAGAAGTTTAGCAACATCTTAATCCAGTTTTATGCTTTGTATATGCATCTTAAAGAGAAAAAAAATTAAAGATTTATTTTAGAGAGAGTGTGTGCATGAGTGGGGAGGGCAGGGACACAGGGAGAAGGAATCCTCAAGCAGACACCCTGCTGAGCACAGAGCCTGATGTGAGGTTCTATCCTGGGACCCTGAGATCATGATTGGAACTCAAACTGAGAGTTGGATGCTCAAATGACCTAGCCACCCAGGTGCTCCTATATTAAAGAAAATTTTAAAACTTAAGCTCCTTGAAAAATTCCTGATGGACCAGGTAGAAAAATCACAATTGTTGTTTTGCAGTGGTTTATTTTCATCTTCAATATCACCAATCACCCAGGGAACTATTTATTTCTGAACTTCCTGGGCCTAATGCTGGTGATTTGATTTTTGGATATCTAAGGATCAATTGTGCCTATGCCTTAGAGTTCTTACATCTTTATGGGTGTATTTTTTAATGACTAGAAAAGCCAAAGAAAATCTTACAAAAACACTGAAACAATTATACTTTCGTATCTAATTTTCTTAAAAATATTTATGGTATTTGGCTTTAGACAATAGAATTTGTTGTGTTAATAAATTTTAGCCTCATTAGCTCCTGATTCTTTTTTTTTTTTTAAAGATTTTATTTATTTGACAGAGAGAAACACAGCCAGAGAGGGAACACAAGCAGAGGGAATGAGAGAGGGAGAAGCAGGCTTCCCAACCAAGCAGGGAGCCCGATGTGGATCATGACCTGAGCCGAAGGCAGTCGCTTAACCAACTGAGCCACCCAGGCGCCCCTAGCTCCTGATTCTTATGTGCTCTTGAATTCATGCTCCTGTAGTTGGTAGCATCCCTATAGTTCTATGACAACCATGTAACATGTTACAAAAGGTTTATTGCAGTTGGAAGAAGAATAGTCACAAGTTGAGGATACTTGCAGTAACATGAAAAGGAAACTAAGAATGTCCAACACGCATGGACATTGAATTCGTTTCTAAACTGTGTGCTCTGGCACAAAAGGAATAGAATTTGTCTACATGTCAACAGATACCTTTGTATTTGTGTATTCCTTGTATGTGACAATTCTATATTTAAGGTTGTTTTACTTTTTCTTTAATTATGTTGAAGTCTGTGTGTGTAGATGCTTGGGAAAAGCAGAATGTTTCCTATTCCACATTACACTTTCCTTCTTTCCTAGATTTTAAATAGTATCTTATTACAAGGGAGAAATTTCTCATAGAGACACAATATAAACTCTTCTTACCTGGTAACCAGGATATTCAGTAAACTAAACTTCTAATGAAAATGTTTTGTGTTGTGAGGATATATTCTTCTTTAAAAAATAATAAAGGCAGTGTTTAAAAGAAAACCAGACAGTTATTTTAAAATACATGATTTCTTTTTCTTAATAAGGCCAATTATTTTTAAAACAATAAGCAATTTCATGAATGGTATACATCTGAAAACAATAAAAGATAGATATTAAATTTATATATATATATATCTTAAAGGTTTCATGAAAAGAGAGGAAGAAAAAAAGAAAAAGAGAAATAGAGAAGCTTCTTAGGTCCACTGAGAATAGGTGTACTTCTATATAATATCAGAGATTTGCAGGTTTTTCCTGGCCTGAGGCATGGGAAAGATAAAGCATTGATTTGGTTTTAAAGGATTTTGTAAGCAAATGTATACAAAGTGTTTATAAAGGCCCTTGGCGTACGTTGGGAAAACATACTGAAAAGATACTGTGGAGTTTATAAAAATAGCCACTAATAGTAGTCAAAATCACAGTATTCCTATTTATTGTACAATGATACATTCTGTTTTTATACTGTACAAAATTATATGTAGAAAGTCCATGACATTGTGTGGATCGAAGAGTTGCTAATATATGCAAGTCTTAATGCATATTCCTTCACTGTAGTAAAGGTAGCTCTGATTCCTATGACCCCTGGAATAAGGGAAAATCGAACTTCATTTTTTATTTTGGTATTCACTAGTATGCTAATATTTATTTTCTTAATTTTTAAGGAATATGAGTTTTCTAAATTGAAACAAACACTGTCAATGCTTTGCTTATATCCTTTCACCCCACAGATCATTTGGAGCATGTGGACTTAACTCTTTGCCTGAAAGATCTCTGTATTCTAAAGTCTGACTCTGCCTGTATGTAAGGCAGGCTCCAAGTGCCAGGGTCCTCATGCTTCTGGGAAGCAGTTCTCCATGAATTACCGAAGGGAATTGATTGGCAGGCAGCTCTCCTCAGTTGTCCCTTAAGAGAAAGAACTCTGAGGCATGTGTTCTACACTGTTTCCTATAGTCTCCCGTGGGATTCCACTCTGGTTGCTCACAGTGGCCGTCTGTTACTGTAGACTTACTGGCTTCCTGCCCTTTCCTGTCTTACTTCCCTACTTCTCTACCACTGATTCCTGCAATCATGTCTCAATAGAATGTGTAAAAGATAATTCTTCTTTTAGGATCTGCTTCTAGGAAAGTCCAGTGTGAGTCATGCATTTTTTAAAAATTTGGTTATGTATCCGTGCAGTTAAAAAATTCATAGGATAGATGATATAACAAAAAATGATTCTCTATCCTACCCTTGTCCACCAACAGTAAGACACTTAACAGGAATGGGATAGAGGAGTCCTTGTCTTGTTCCACATATTTCAGAGTCACTCGTGTCTCAAACACACAAAGAAATAAGTCTGTTAAAAAGACAAGGTGTTTTTACTCTCAGGTTCCGGCATTTAATGCTAGCACAGGGCTCATCCTTAATATCATAGTTCAGATCCCATGAAAGTGCTTGTTCACATCTCTTGCCTGAAGTCTTGAAGTAAAAGGCAGTTGTGTTCAAATGCTCTGAGGGTTGTAGGTTTTGTTATAGTTAGTGTTGAAAATGGACACTGCTTCAGAGGACAGAGAGGTTCTGCGTATGAAGCACTTAAATAAAAGACAAATTAATTAACTTGTCAAGTCCTTTTGCTCAGCATAAATGTAATAGATTCCTGAATGATGAAATATTATTTCCCAGTAGTGCTAAATATCCATTTCTTGTTCTCTCCCTGTTCCAATTTGTGTTCCTGAGGTATTCATGTATTAGCATGGTGTTCACCACAGTTACACATAGAAACTGAAGAATTTTTGAATTATTAAACAATTCAGAATCTTATTAAGTTTGTATATATTATGCAAATCTATACAAATACCTTTGAAGTGTAATGCAGTCTGATACAATTTTTTTACATTATCTACTAGAGAAACAACGCTGTAATTATACTTTTTATAAAATTATCTTAAAACATTAAGTTAAATTTCAAAAAGTAAATAAGCATTTCAGTTTTATTTGACTAATTTGTTTTAAAATTATGGCATTTATTAATTCCAATTTACTTTTGACTTTTAATTTTTAATTAATAGTTGACTTTTTTATAATAAAATGATTTTAAAAGGATGGAAAATGCTTCCATTTTGGCATACATTTCCATTAACATATTTTTCATAAAATTATATTCAAATTTTACAAAAAATGTTATGCAATTACTTTTTATATAATTGAGATTATGTATAAGTCAGTATTGGGTTAGAAATATAAAGTGTTATATTAGTACTATGGAAAAATTGGCAGAAATTTTTAAAAATAGACAAATTTTCAACGTAATGATCTAGTTAAATTTTCAAAGTAGACTTCTGTCAAACAAGACCCAAGAATTCATGAAAAGAGCATTATACAGTTTTTACTTAATAAATGTTTAATTACTGCTCAAAACAAGGAAGATGAACAAAAAAAAAACTATTTTTATCTATTTAGCAACATGAACAGATTTGAGTTTTCATATGCTTTACTAAGTAAAATTTAAAATACTTGTGAATACAATGAGAGTGATAAAATGACTATTCACATCAAATGCATAATTCAGAAGCAACAATTATATCTCTTTCCTGCACATTAGAAGCTAAAGGAAATTGTGTTCACAAAATTATCAAATTGGACAAGAAGTATAAAATAAAATGGAGCTATATCAAGCTTATAAATGGTAGTTCTAGAATGCAGTCATCATATTTCTCTGATAGTGCAGGAAAAATTTTCTAGTGAAACAAAATGCAATTCAAATTAAGAATTATAAGTTTCCATTGATTTAAGATGGCAGAAAAGTATTCAGTTTTACCCCAAATTATTTCAAATGGGTAAAGAAACTTTGGAAAGTAGCTTTAGTGTTCTAATTTCAAAGACAAAACATGTTGGTATTATAAAATATTTGGCCACAGATTAGCTTTTGCTAAAAAATCATATTTATGATTAGAAGTCTTCTGGGTTCTCAATTAAAAGAATACAAAATATCACTTACACACACATACACACAGATATACCACATGAATCATTAGAATGCTTGATAAAGAACAAACAATGAATAGTACTTAGCAAAGACAAGGAAACCTTTGATACAAACATTTGTGTGATTAGTTAAAAGAATATTATATGTCCAATATTTAGCCAGGCATAATGAAATTTTACACAAAATAGGCAATGAAAATGTTGAAAAATATATTTCCTTAATAGAAATATTTTGAAATGTGATGCTAGTGTGGATAAAGGTGTAAAGTGATTTAAAAAGTTATGATGATTTAGATTAGTAAATTCAAAATGTGAATAATAACTTAATGGATAATAAAATGAGAGATTAAGTCATACAACAAGTTTTTTAAAAATATTTTATTTACTTGAGAGTGAGAGTGAGAAAGATATATAGTGAGAGCACACCAGTGGGTGGGGGAAGGGAGAAGGAAAAGCAGATTCCCTGAGTAGGGAACCTGATGTGGGGCTCAATCCCAGGATTCTGGGATCATGACCTGAGCCAAAGGCAGATGTTTAACCCACTGAGCAGCCAGGTACCCTTATACAACAAATTTTTAATTAAAAGTAAACATTATTTTAAAAAGTAAACAAATAAACATTATTCTTGGAGATTTTTATTATAGAAAAATGTTATTTTCAGGGCAGTTGGGTGGTGCAGTAGGTTAAGCATCTGCCTGTGGCTCAAGTTTTGATCCCAGGATCCTGGGATAAAGCCCGACATGGGGCTCCCTGCTCAGTGGGGAGTCTGCTTCTCCCTCTCCTTCTGCCCCTCCCTCCTGCTCATGCTCTCTCTCTCTCTCAAATAAATAAATAAAATCTTTAAAAAAGGAAAAAAGAGATGTTGAACATCTAGTATTCCTTAGAGAAAGATATTATTGAGGTTTCCAAAGAAGAAAACAAAAAAATAGAAATTATTTCATTGGGTCTATACCTGTTCTTATTAAGAAGTACATGCTTTGACTTAAGTGACAATGTGAAAAGACACTTTTTTAGGTTTTGGCATTGACTTAAAACATTGTCTAATGTTTTTGATAAGGGAACTAATATAGCCAGTAGAAGGAGGCATAAAAACCAGAATTTTGACTGAAAGTCCAAAACCATTCTTTGTGCAAGGCATGGCACATAGTTTGAATTGGTTACTAAGAAACGTGGCCTTAACTGTGAATAGCCTTTGAAGCAGTTCAAGTAGTAAATATGGTACTTTCTAGATCTGCTGTAAGATGCAAAATGTTGATGAGACATTTTTCAAATTCAGCTGTACTAAAACTCGGACAGTTGCTGAAACCAAATTATGTTACAGCACTAACAATTAATTTAGATAATATATGAAATGTACTAAAAAGTAAGAGTCATGAAACAACATTGTATCTTTAAATAAAGAATGTATCAGGATCTTTAGTAAAAAAATGAAATTAATTTGGAATTATCACTCTGCAAATTTTTGATGATTATGAATAGGGCTAGCAAAATATTTGCAAGCAAACCCTAATATATCTGAATTTGGCAATATCATTTGTTAATACAGCTTTTTTCCTTCAACTGAAAAAATTCCTAAGTCAAAAGAAACTGAGATATGCCATGGAAGTTGCTCTGCCCATATATTCAGATAATGTCTATGGGTGTTTTTGCACTACAAAGAGTTGAGAGGCTGCTGCAGAGACCAAACATCCCTCAAAGTTTAAAGTATATACAATTTGTGGGCTTTTTGTTTTTTGTTGTTGTTGTTTTCTTTTTAAATCTTATTTATTTATTTGATAGAGAGAAACACAGCTAGAGAGAGAACACAAGCAGGGGAATGAGAGAGGGAGAAGCAGGCTTCCTGCCGAGCAGGGAGCCCAATGTAGGGCTTGAACCACTGGGACTCCAGGATCATGACCTCAGCCGAAGGCAGATGCTTAACAACTGAGCTACACAGGCGCCCCTACAATTTGTGTTTTTACAGAAAATGTGCTTCAACTTCTGGTGTAGAGAGTGCTTAAAGAGACTGTCATCTTTGATATTTTGTCCAGTTTTAGTTATAAAGCCATAGCTTTGCAGCTATGTTTCAACTTTCTTTTATTATAGACTTAGTTTTGTCAAAAGAGAGGATAGACTATTTAAAGATTTTGTTAGCTTGATTTATAACTTTTAGACATTTAATCAAATAGTACATGGCCTCCATTTGTATCCCTTACCCAGGGGCTGCCAATATAAGAAATGGCTTGTCCTTCAGTTTCCCAGGGATCTTCTCCAAGGCCTACCACCAGTATCATTTTCTGGAACATCCTTGCAAACATATATAGATGTGCACACACAAAAGGAAAATGAAGTTACATTTATTCTCCTAGCTTGCCATTAATATCATCTAAAAAGACATACTGCGTCTCCTTCACCTTCCTCCCAACCAAGGATGTCAGAGCCTCAAAGATGGTGAAGCCCATGGGAGCTACAGGTGCTAGTGATACAGGTCTCTACTCTGTGTTCCAGTGTACCCTGCCAGGTAAACTAGGCTATCTCTCTGGTCTTCATAGAGTTTTATCTAGATCTACATTGTAAGATATCTATATCTTCATTTTTGTCAAAATTATTTCTATATTTTTTTAAGTTATACAGCTTTCAGGGGTGAAAGGTATTTATTCACTTTTGGGATATGATAATGAGTGTGGGGGCATGTATCTAAAGGTAGAAGCCACGAGAGGGATGAATTGGTTTGCCTAATTGGTGAAGAAAAGTGGAAATCAGTGGAGGTACCCAGATCAGAAGATATCAGGGCCAGAGGGCCGCATGTCTGGAAGAATGGCAGGGGAAACCTGACTGGCCCTCACTTCCGAGGCCCTTCACTTCCAATTCCCATCCAGTGAGAAAGAGGAAGGCAAGATTACATGATATCTGATGGAGGTCTTTAAGTTTTAGGGAGTGAAGTGTGGGATTGAACCCTTCCTCCATTTCTACCATCTAAATTTAAGCAAAAACCCATAGAGTTTGGGGCGCCTGGGTGGCTCAGTTGGTTAAGCAACTGCCTTCAGCTCAGGTCATGATCCTGGAGACCTGGGATCGAGTCCCACATCGGGCTCCCTGCTCGACGGGAAGCCTGCTTCTCCCTCTCTCACTCCCCCTGCTTGTGTTCTTCTCTGGCTGTGTTTCTCTCTGTCAAATAAATAAAACCTTTAAAAAAAGAAACAAAACAAAACAAAAAAAACCTATAGATTTCATGTATATTTCTGGTGACAGAAACTCTCTGGCAAATACCAAGAGAAGTTTTGGACTGCCTGGGATCTGAAGGAGAATAAAATTGGACAGAGCATGTGGAGACAGATGACCTCTGGAGTGCTTTCTTATATGTCTGCTTTTCTTTCCCAAGCCTGTGATTTCAGACCTCAAGAGAACACACCTTATTCTTTCCTATTTCTCCAGTTCTAAAAAGGTGTTTTGGTTGCAATTATGCAACCACTAATTATTAGAAATCTTATTACATGAACCTGTTTCTAAGTTGCAGGAGGTGTGGCTGATAAAGTTGACTTTCCACATACCAAGGATGTAGTGAAGAAATCTGAATTTTTAAGTTGGATGATACCAAGCTCTATCTCCCGTTAGTTAAAATAGAGACACAAGTATTACCCATTCTCTAATTTAGTGCAATGCTGAGGTTAAAAACTCCATTGTGATAAAGAGGTGTCCCTAAGCGTCTAATTCCCAGGAATTGGCTTACATAACTGAAAAGACTCTCACTTATTTTGTAATTTCTGTTCCTTTACAATATACTAATAAGTACCATTTTGGAAGAATCATACAAGATTCATTTTAGTCTTTGCAATGAATTGAAACTGAGGCATTATGAAATCCTTGCAAGGATTCCTCATGTTTGAATTTGATGCTCTCAATGTTTAAATGACACCCCTTGAAAAGATTCATACTGTTTTTGAAAAAAAAAAAAAAAGACCAATTTCAGCTCTGTGAAGAGAATATGGAGAAATTAATTTCTCTGCAAGACATCTTGAAATGCAAGATTGGTTTATAGAAACAGATCGTGTAGCGCGATCTTATTTCTATTCCACTAACCATTTTTTCTGTAACTTGGATTGTTTTTGATAGAACACTCTGTTGATGGAAATGCAAACATCCAAGGAAAAATAGATTTTTTTAATGATCAGAAAGAACAGCTTTCCCATAAAATATGGGGTTCACTGAATTTCCAGGCACATAGAATTTTTTTTATTATATGTGAGTTTTTTATGAACCAACATTCAGAAAAGAGGTTCCATGGGCCTAAAGGGAACATAATGTGTCAGTTTATATTGACTGAGTGAGTGGTAATAATGATAATAATAACAGCTAAAATTTACTTTGTATTTTTCTTTTAAAAATTTCAAAATATTTCTCATATGTGCAGATTTTTCACCCTCTAGAAGGAGTATTTTCAGAAGGATGCTGACCCATCAGGAGGCCATAGGGGAATAGTTTCATTACCCTTTAGTGCCAGGCTGTGTAAGAAGAATATTTATCTTTCTGGGGCCTTAGATGAGGTGAAACATACGTAGTCATTCTGATCATATACCCTTGAAATCCCTGGGGCCATTTCATGGTCTGCAAGTAATTTAAGTAAAACCACAAGAGAGTATATAAATATGAAAATTCTGCTAAGACATTTCCTCCTTTTGTAGAATTCTCAAGGTTCACTTTTCTTAGCCCTAATGATCTATTTTCATTGTTTTTTGGGGGAGGGCAGGGTTACTGTAGGTGTTACTGAACTAAAGACTTGGGTGCTAGCCGTGGTCCAAGAGTGGGTGCAATCTGGGCAATAGGAAGACAGCAGACTTATAGCCAAAAAAGTATAGTATGTATGTATTTATTTGTTATAATAATTTATTTTATTTTTTCAGTGTTCCAAGATTCATTGTTCAAGTATAGTATTTATATTGGACAGTACAGTATTTCTCAAATAATCGACTACTGAGATGGGAAAACAAAGTAAATAAAGGGAAGTGACTTGCTTAACATCAGTCAAATATCTAGTGTTCAAATGAGACTGAGTAAAATCTCCTTTCTCTCTCCTTGACAGCTCAAAAGGGCAAGGCTTTGACAGAAAATCATGAACCCTATTAACTCTTATTACACTGATAAGGGATATATTAACGTCCTTTCCATTTTTTTCAGAGTAAAATGGGGAAAGGCTGTGAAATTTGTCTCCATTCCTTCAGTTCTTTCCAAGTTCTGCCTGCCACATTCTTACTGACATACCATTCCAAAAGGGCTGCCCCTTTTCTTCCCTAGAGGGAGAGTTATTAATTACATTAAGTTATTTACCATTATCACTTTCTATTCTAGATGAGTAAAGAACTTTTCCTTAATAAAAAATAATTTTGTACCACCTTAGTACTAGAGTCTTTTCTAGAATATTCCTGACATCTATCCCCTTGCCTCTGAAAGAAGACCTCCAGGGATTAGCATTTCTCCACCATAAGGAAGTTATATTAATTACTAGACCTACTTAATGTTCATGTTTAAACATTGTTCATTATAATAAACTACTGCCTGCCTTTCTATTATAACCACTGGCCCTAGTTTTGCCCCTTAGAGCAATGCAGATTAAATGAGTCCTTCCTTGTGACAGTCATTTTCATATTTGAGGAGAGCAATTTCATCATTCTTCAAATTCATCTCTTTTTCAATATAATGTATCTCTGAAGAACAAAAATAAGGTGGCCCCTGTTAATTTTGAATTAAAGTTTGGAAAAGGTAACTAGGTCAGACAAATATCAAAAGCCTTCAAGAGAAGTGGTAGGTGATCTAAGAGCCTTTCAGCATAAGGCAGGGAGAAGATCACCAATAGCCAGCCATTTCTATGCTGCATGAATAAGTTTCTTTTCCTTATGAACTACTTTTTGAATAGTATTTATAAACTAAGAAGATTGGATTAGATAATGATCATGTCTCCCAGTTCTAAATGTTCTGTTCCTACCACATATTTTGGAAAGAAAACTCAATATTACGCTTACTGCTCCCTTGAAATTCTGTGGGTTGGTGGTAGTTTTAATCCACACATTTCAGGTAAATTCTAAAGCATATAGTGAGTCAAAGATGAACACCTTGAACAAACTATTAGAGCCCTGACAAGCCCAAAATTGAGTAACAGAAAACACCCTAGTTTTGTAAATTTCCTGGAATTTTTTTAATGATTTTATTTATTTACTTTACAGAGAGAGAGAGATTACAAGTAGGCCAAGAGGCAGGCTCCCTGCTGAGCAGAGAGCCCGATGTGGGGGGCTCGATCCCAGGATCCTGAGATCATGACCTGAGGCAAAGGCAGAGGCTTAACCCTCTGAGCCACCCAGGCGTCCCATAAATTTCCTGGAATTTTTAAGAAATATGTGACAAAGCTGATTAAACAGGTTTTATCCTCTGTGAAAGCTGTCAAATCCCAGTGTGGTTTGTTTAAGATAATATTCCTTCATGTGTTAGTGAACAGTCTATGTTGTTTGTTTTGTGGGAGAAGGGCAAATTAGATTTTTAATTCTATCTTATGTAAGGACTGGTTCTAGGTTATTTGTAGACAAAAGGTTCAGGGTAGGCTCTCCGAGTGCCATGGCTTGAGTAAGGCCAGTTCTGAACAGTAGTTCTCTTTGTATAGATAAAATGTTGTTTAAAATATAGAAGGCACAGACTTACTAAGTTTAATAAAATTTAATAAATAAAAATAAATATCATTTTTTAAAGCAGCCAATAATAGTTATAAATCCAGGTACAGAACTGAAGTCTTCTAATGCAAAATTTAGATTTTCCTAGTATGGTAATGGGCAACTGCCTGGAATCTATATAGAATTCATTATTCTTCATTATACAATTATTTGTATAATTTGAGATAATACTTTGGCATTTTGAAACTTCTAACTCATTTGGACTAATCAGCTGAAGTAATAGTTGTATTTTTAATTCAGAAAAACAAATTGATAGGAAAAATATGTCTTCTTCCTCTTCTGAAGAAATACTCTTGCAAGGTTGAGGGAGAATAAAGTAGCAATGTGGTCTCCAACTAGACACTTCAGTATCTCCTGCTTAGACTTATTTCCAGATTTTGGGGTGTATGTGTGCGCATGTGTGTGTTATTTCTCTCTGCTACTTTCCTAAGGCACTACTAATAATCTCATGAATACTGCACAGATGTTTTCTCCATTCTGTGGCATACTTATTTTTCAAGTGGCTTCTGAGAGCAGATGTTCCCATGTGTCTTTGTAACTTCTTTTCAGTTGATGCTTTTGCAACATTTAAAAAAAAGAAGTGTAGGGGTAGAGAAGAGGAATACTAAACACTAATTATAGAAGGAAAATAAAGACCAGTGTATGTTTAACTTTTTTATTGTAAAAGAACCTCCATTTAATTCAATTGAATTTAATAAGTGTTTACTGGAAATCTATGTGTAAGGTCCTCCGCTCGGTTCTGGGAGGGTTCAAAGTAGACAGATGTCACATAGGTTGAAGGAAGAATATTTGCAAAACAAGAACACATTCACAGGAAATATATGAGAGTTGGTATCTCAGGAAGAAGGCAAAAATAAAGTACAAATATTTAGAACATATGCAAAGAAAAGTAAAATTATCAGCAGACTCTGGGTATTGCCTCATGTAGTGGAATAATTGAGAATTTAGATTCAGGAGGTGGTTTAAGGCTAGAGTATAAAGAACCATGAACAACAGACTGAGGACTTTGTGATTAAGTGGATTTGTACTGGTGAATGTTTTTGAGTAGAGGAATATCACAATCAGAGCTGTGTATTTTGGAAGCTTATTTTGGCAGCCATGTGTAAGAAGGATTGGGGAAAACAAAGACAACAGAGATAAGAAACCACAGCTATTCATTCTAGTACTGATGAAATAATAAGGTAGGAAGTAATCTGTAAAAATGAGGGAGTTATAAATGTGAAGATGTTGAGGTAAGAGAATTATCGATTATAGAATGTTACTTTTGCTTCTTTCTCTCCCAAAAGGTGTGAGTTAGAAAGACAAAAGAAATACTGCCATTAATAGAAATTGGAATATAAAAAATGATCACGTAAAGGTGAAGATTATGAGTTTGATTTGATTACAATACAGTCAGTTGTTAATTTCTAATTGATATGCCTATCTGATTTCAGAAGAAAGTTGCAAGCTAGCAATAAATGCATAATATGCCTGTCTATATAGAACTGAACAGTTACCAGGAAAGAGGCTGAGAAAGACTGGGAAAAGGGACCCAAACAAGTCCCTGACAATTAGTGTGTTATGATAAGAGAATCAAAGAAGAGCCTGTTCAGGTGACCGAGAGTGCAAGTTCAATGAAGTAGCAAGAAAAACCTTAATAATCAAAGTTGAGCGATAGGTCCCAAAAAGAAAGGAAATCTACCTCATTCCATTTGGTAGGCAGTTTAAGGAATAAGCAAAGATTAAAGTATTTGGCTGTGAAAAGGTTTTGATGACAAATACTGGGTTAAATATAGCTTGGTGGTTGGACTTAGAAATGAGAGCCTCATTTCTAAAGTATATGCTTTAATTAGATAATGTCTTATGGATAGAGAAGTTTTTTTTTTTTTTTTTTTTTAATAAAGAAACTTGATAAAGATAATTTGTTTTACCTAAAACCCTGGGTGTTAGCTTATTTTAGGGTACTGAAAATATAAAGAAAATTTGAGTAGAATCTATATTATGCTCAAAGAATCTCTAACTTTTCAGTTGTCATGCCAGTGGAGGCTGAGAGGCTGTTGGTTGATGCAACCACACAGGACAGGGCTCCCGAGCCTGGTGCCAGAAACTATATAATCTTCCACTGTCCTCCCTGTGAGATAGCCTCATTGCCAACCTCAACCGAACTTCTTCTCTGTTATCTGTAACTCATCTATACCAGGAGATGACCTCTTTTGCCTACTATCCTATTTTTGCCTAATTATAATATTATAACATGACAAGACACCATCTCCCAGAATCCATAGAATGACTTTCTAGGGTAATCTTGTGAGGGAGCTTTTGCATCTCCATTTCTGTTATGGGCCTTTTGCTTTACAAGCTTTTGGGGGCATAGCTTTTCCTCTCAGTAGGTAAGTGTTTTAAGATCTCAATTCTAGTTAGTTTTAATTGTTGAAGATACTTTTCAATAGAATTGAAAAGTCTGTGATGGATAAGCCTATTGTTGCACCTTTTCCAATTTTAGAAATCCATTCTTTCAACCAGAGTCTTCTTTGCACAAAATTCCAAATGCTAGACCTTTTTCTCCCTCTTGAGAGAGAATAAGAGACCTCAAGCAAGTCACTTAATGTATGTGATTGTCAATTCTTCTTCTAAGATTGATATGATTATATGTGAAAATGGCTATGGAAGTGTTACATAAAACTATTAAAGCATGAACAGGCTTTTAATTGTTAGTGATATTAATTATAAGTAGGAAAACAAGCAGTTAGAATAAACAACCATGGGGTTTGACAGTTGGCTGTAAAAAAGACAAAAGTTACATTAATTATAAAAATACAAAAGCAAATGTTTGTGGGACCATATAGTGAAGGGCCGGCTATGCTAAACACAGCAATCCATGTTAACATTAATAAGTAATTTAGAGTACCTCAATCAGGCATGAATTAGCTAATTAGTTCTTGGAATACTACTATAATAAAATATTAATTATAATACAAATATAATATTTATAATATTGATCCAAATCTATCAATAAAAAGTTAGCATTTTCTAAAAGAAAATTATATTCAGCATATTCTGTACAGAATGAGGGAAGAATGGAATGCATTCAGAAACATTTTTAGCCCAAATATTTGAAGTCTTAAAAAAAAGGCTTTTGCTACAAATTTAAGCCTCAGTTACTTGTGAGACTTTTTATTTTTGACACTGATTTTCCTAGAAATGTTGGGTAAACCCAACCATTCAGCACACTCATTAGACCTAGCCATGCTAAGCCCCTGTCCTACAAGATGAAAAGTGGAGGTACAACCCTTATAAAAACAGAGCATCACTTTCAGTACTCTTCATTTTTTCTTTTATGGTCTTTTCCATCCTAGCATTTCTATTGCTACAGTTCCTGAAAGCTACTACTCTTCTACCCCTACAGAACAGACAATTTCAAAATTCATATAGTTGGCTGTTCAAATATATATATATTTGAATATATATATATATTCAAATTCAAATATATATATATTTTTTTTTTCACTCTCCTGGTGAAAAGATGAGCACAATTGCAGGAAAAAAAAATAATCCTTGCGTGAACTATTCCAATGTTTTAAATAGCTGCAAATTAGCAGAACGTACCTGGAGTTCTCCTTCATTGATCAAATGTGTGCATAAAAATGATGCCTTCAGGGAGCAGGAAAATCTTCTCAGTGGAAGAAGAAATATGTGATATAGAAAAACAAATACTTATTTCTTCCTCTAATAGTGCCTACTACACAGCTACGTTTCAGTGGGCACCTGATGAATAACATGGAGTTATCTTTTAACAAGTTTCTGCACAACATTGTTCTCAAATGAGGAAGTTGAATGTCTACCTTGCAAATGTTTAACTCAGAGTTCTTTCTAAATAAGAAGTTTTATCAGGAGAGAATTATGTCTTATTTTTAATTTCTGTCTTCTTTAAAGGTGAGATGTCATATACTTAAGGACAAAGATTTTACTTGTAAATCATCTGGAAGGACATTTTCATTCTTTCCATGGGAAGTAGCAAAAACTACTCTGTGCCCAGGAAGAGGCAGTCAGATTGAGGACAACCTCTGGTTAGAAGTGTTGACCCAGAAGTGACAATTATAGGAAAAATAAAATAGGACCTCTACACTACATTCATTATTTTATTACTTGTAGGTACTTATGCTGGATAATATATGATTTATATCTTATAAATCCTGAATACTTGATTAATTTTATTATGGGCTAATTAATGTATGTTTATCTGTCCATGAGATCATGCAAAGAAGACCAACCATCTAATAGTCTATTAAATGAACAAGCAAAATCTAGCCTGCATGCAGTAAGCAATACAAAGAACAAATGTCATCCATGAAAAAAAATTCCCTTTAGACTGGAGGATATAGCCTTTAAAATTAGTGAAACTTGAGTTTCAGTTATTCAACTTTCTTCTTTTGATTTCAATCACATGTTTACAGTATTCCTTCTCCTCATTTCTTTAATGAACAAGGTTTTGATATTTGATAACCTGAATAGACTTCTCAGTAGCATATTTATTGTTATAAAAAATAGTTTATAATGTTGTAAGGATCCTCTTGCTCTACATTAATTTTAGGAACATAATCAACTCTGTCAATTCTATCTGTGACAGACTTTTAATCTGCCTTAACACCCTCTCCCACTTTACCACTTTATTATGTAGGCTGTGCTGAGGAAACGAAGACTGGCATCAGAACCACTAAAATACATTAAACACAAAGGGAAAACCATCACACTTAGAAGACATAAAAGACCAAATAGAAAGCCAAATGTAAAGCAATTGTTCATGGTTTTTTGTTAGACCTATATATGATTCCTTAACCTATCCAGTTGTGCATACATCAGAGATCTGTCTATATTATTCCTGTTTATTCTTTTATTTATTTTTATTTTTTAAAAAAGATTTTATTTATCTGACAGAGAGAAACACAGCCAGAGAAGGAACACAAGCAGGGGGAGTGAGAGAGGGAGAAGCAGGCTTCCCGCCTAGCAGGGAGCCCAATGTGGGACTCGATCTCCGGGATCATGACCTGAGCTGAAGGTAGTCGCTTAACCAACTGAGCCACCCAGGCACCCTATTCTTTTTTTAAAAAGATTTTATTTATTTATTGGACAGAAAGAAACACAGCTAGAGAGGAAACACAAACAGGGGGAGTGAGAGAAGGAGAAGCAGGCTTCCCGTCGAGCAGGAAGCCGGATGCGGGGCTCGAACCCACAATACTGGGATCATGACCCGAGCTGAAGGCAGATGCTTAACGACTGAGGCACCCAGGAGCCCCATTCCTATTTACACTTATTCTAAGACATTGAGAAAACCCCTTAGAGTCTGTGACGAAGGAGATTAAATTTGCTTTTAACCAGGCAAAGAAGTGATATCCATCTGTCCACCCACATATCTATCCACACAGTCATCCATCTCTCATTCAAATGTTCCAGTGTGCTACCTAGGACATTCTCCAGTCCCCACCAAGCAAAATATTGCTATAGATATTTCTAAATATTTTACAATTAATATATATGATTTTCATTAAAAGTGGATAGGTGTTGAAAATAATAAGTAGAGGATTTTGTAGTACATTGCCTATTCTTCCCTCAACACTGCTGATTCATGGAACCAATTCCACAGGACAGGCCACAAGATGAGCAGTTTGGCCCCTCCGACCAGTTGTTGATATTAACATTATTTGTAAATACTATTACTATCATAATATACACTCCCATCTCTCATCTCTGTATACTCATGATCTCTCTTGCCCTGTTCTATGCCATATACTTTAGGTTTTTCAGTTATTTTATTATAAGTCTAACCAATGTTAGAAGGCAAGTTCAACAAGGAGAAGAATGTTCCTTGTTTTATCCTCTCATGTGTCCCCAACTTTTAGAAGTGTACTTGGCAAAACGTGAGCACTTATATTTGTTTAATGAACCAATTATGTCCAATTAAGAACAAGAACTACTAGTATGTGTTTGCTTTGTAGCTACGTGAATGCTTCTTACGGACAAATGCAAGCCCGTATATAGAGGCTTCTGGATGTGCCAAAGGAAGATTCCGGATGATTTTAGTTTGCAAAGTGGAATAAGGACAATCATTACTGACAGGATCCTCATATAAACAGCATAGCTACCCCATGTGCTGGACATCATGCTAAATGCTTTGCAAATATGATCACCTCATTTATCTAATCTCAAAAAGCACATTATGTTTTATGATATTTTATCATTCCGTTTTCTTACTGAGGAAAGAAGGTCCTTGCCCAAAGTCACGGAGAGTATGCTTCGAGGAAACTGAATAATGCACTGCGTAGTCCAAACTCTGACTCCACTCTGACATATCATCTACATGCAGTATGTTATTAAGTGTTTCTTGATCTTTGAAACAAAAGGAATGTGCAATTTTAGGGCATCACCCATTTTTAAGAGACAAGTATTGCATTTCCTTTTTTTTTTTTTTTTTTTTTAGGGGAAAAAAGAGAGTGAGAAAGCTGTCTTCAGCCATCCCTAGTAAAGCCTTTGTAATACCCATGTAAGTCTGTAATTCCTTCACTTCCTGTGGCAGTTAACAACCACAAAAATAAAACCAGTCAGTGCTCTCAACAGCCCGTTCCCTTTATTCAAGTGAGGTTTTTTGCCATAAACTGTCTTTTAAAAATAATCTCTGAGGTTCAGGTGACACTGTCCTCTTGGATTGTTTGTGTCCTGGACTGTGGAGAAGCCGCTGGCTACAACCCCATCATTACCTGCCAGAGAAAAGCAAGGCTCCAAATGAGTGAGGAAGTGGCTTCTTTTATAGAGCAGCTCTTTTCCCTAATAGACAATCTGAGTATCAAAGAGAAAATTCACCACTTCTCCCAAACACCAAATAAAACAAATGCCATTGTATCTGGGAGGTGGTGCTGCTTTCAACATATTGATGAAACTCAGAACTGATTGTAACAGAGGGAGAGCTTGCTTACATGACTCACAGCTAAAAATGATTGCAATCACCTGAACAATGACAAACGCAGGGTCAGAGAAGGACAACAAGAGATTTATTATGGACAAGTACAGAGTAATATATGCATGCGGCAAAAAGCCATCAGACATTCAGTGCATAAAGGGAGAGAAGCCGGCCAATTTGTGTTTCCCGTGGGGCAGAGAACAGTCTGGGTTGGGTTTAAGGAGACATTGAGCCACAAGAGAATGGAAGATCTGACCTGGATTCCTTAGAAAACATGGTCTGTGACAGCAAGATGTGGGCATGGTGTGATCAGACTTAGGTGCCCGTCACATTGTGCCTCCAACCAGCTACATGGCTTTAGGCAAACAGCTTTGTCTCTCTTCACTGTGGTTCCTTCAGTTTTAACATTAGTGCAGGGAGGAGCATGTTCTCTGCTTACCTTCCATAAGTTTCACCAGTTATTAAATAAGGTCATATACCTAATACTTAAAAGGAGGTCTATTGTTAAAATTGTTTAAAATTAGGACACAACAGAAAAAAATACTATAAACCCACAGAAGACACACAAACACATACACACACACGCACACATACATACTGGTCGTGAGCATATATAAAATGGCAATTTTATGTTTTTCCTTGTTCTCGGATTTCTCTTTGTGATAAACATCTTTTTGTTCCTAATCATTTCCATTGTTTTGTAAGAGAGAGAAAAAGAGAAAAATAGAGAAATGTAAAAAATGAAAATTCTAAATTCTATAAAAGGGAGAGAGATAGGAGAAGAGATTCCAAGATTAGCTTTTTAAATTTGTATTTATTTATTTTTAAGTTTTTATTTAAATTCTGGTTAGTTAACATATAGTGCAACACCAGTTTCAGGAATAGAATTTAGTGATTCATCATTTACAGATGACACCCAGCAAGATTAGCTTTTCTCTAAAGCTTAATGTTTCACATTAGAATCTTGAGGAAGAATAGAAGGAAGAATTTGCCACTTGTGAAGAGAGCACACATAATAAGTTTGGGGCAAGTATTGATTAAATGAGTGAATCATATAGCATTAAGCCCTGACTTTTATGTTAATGGAATAAGGAAAAAGCTGTTTTAGACTCAGAGGCTGTGGACTTGACTTCAGTGAACCCGTGAAAGGTAGCTTTGCCAAGGTTTCTAGCCTCATTTGAGGGTGCAAGAGAAGAGTTGGAACTTTTAGCATTCACTTTATACCCCTACTCTGATAATTAGCATTTTCAAAGATGCAAAGCAGTATTTTGGAGCAGTAAATATCAATAAATACTAAGCTGTCTTTACCTTTGACAATAATGTAACACAACTCTCCTCAGACCCATATGTACTCTCCCCTTATATTTGCCTTATGGTCAAAAAGAACACATCACTCAACTCAGAGTGCTGGTCAGAACCAAATCTCTTAATGCAAATATTGCTCCTTCTTGGGGAAGAAGGGAAATCTATGGAAGTCAAGGAGAAATTTACCTTCTCCATTTTTTTTTAAACATTGGTATAAACAGAATCCTGTTGTTGATTAACTAGGAAGTGGATGCCTCTCATTTTTCTGCAAAAAGCCAAGTAAACATCAGTCTTTGTGAGTTTCTTAGTTTTATAGAAACTTTAAATAGTAGGAATTATGCTAATTAGTCAAGACCTAAGTTTTGAAAATAAAAGGTATACTTATTTTCCTTTTTTTTTTTTTTTTTTTTTTAAAGTAGCTAGTTCCCCTGGTGACTTTAAATTTTTAATCCGGACCCTTAAAAACTTTGCAGGGAGGCAGGAAGGGATGAGACACAGGATCTGAAAGTAAAAGAGAGGTGCTCTTGGCAGTAGTTGTTCAAGCCTAAAGTGAAGATAAATCATTTTAGAGGCAGCAATGCGAGTCAACTGTCAGATAGGGGTTCTATTTGCCAAAACAATAATCAAAACAGCCACAACAAAATACCTCTACAACTTCTCTGGAAACCAATGACAGTTTGATGGGATATGCTGGTGTCTTGTCCCCTTAGATAAAGATTCTCTGATTGAAGAAGAGTAGCAGTCAGCTAGCAAAAAAGAAAATCATGTGGAAAACAAAGTAATTACTGGATTTTTCAGATCCAGAGGTGTTACTGGGAGAAAACACATATCCACAGGCACGTATACACACACCCAGACATGTTAGGAGAAGGGTTTCGTGTTGCTACCCTATTTGTCCGCTTTTACTTTGTTCTTTATGGATATAGTTTTAGCATGTTCTTTTTCTTCCTATAAGGGAGAATAGAGTAAGTCAAATAACAAAATGCAATCATGGCCAGTAATTGATGTGTTTTATAGCCAGTTCATTAGGACAACTAAAAAAAATGGAGAAGAAAAAGTGTTAGATATGTATCTGGCATAGTGGAAGAGATATTTGGCATGCTTACACTGGACTTCCCCCTAGAGCAAATTGTGTTTAAGGAAGTACCTTAAGAAGCCTCTTAACTTAAATTAGTATGTAAGACTTTCAGCAATTGGATAGGAGACTAGATAATAAAGTAATAGCTAAGTTGTTGTGTTTTATATGACCTAGGAGAGGTAAGGAGGGGAAAAGGTTATGTTTAAGAATCATATCCAAAGACATTTTTAAAAGGTGATGTTCTGTGATGATTTCCAGTTGGTTTTATTGCTACAATACAATGCCTCCACTACCCTTCTTAAACCCTCACTAAAGCTGCTACATAGAAAAATATTGTGTAAGGATCACAGGTTTGATGGTAATTCAGAAGACAGCTGTGTTCCACATGTGGGTCAGTATCATAGAATAAAGGTGGCATGTGAATGGCATTTGGGTGATCCATAAATTGAACTTAGGGCAAGGCACTGGACCAAAGAAGCTGAGAATGTCAGCCCTATAGGAATATAGAAGAATCTGAGGAAATTGGATCCCAACCCCTCCCAAAAGTGTATCTTATCTATACAAGTGATTGGGAAGATAAGCCCAGCTGACATCTGCATTACACAGGGAAACCTAGGTTTTTGCAGAAACCTAGATTTTTATAGCTTTTCTTGAAAAAGTTATTCGATGTGCATACAAAAATATGATCGTTGATGCAAACAAGTTTGTATGTCTCTTAATCATGTAATTCCTTGATCTTTGAGAATATCTCACCCAAGTGACTCATTTTACAGGCAAGGATGAAAGCAACCCAGAACCAAAAATACTGAACTGGCCTGAGTGTCTAATACAAAGCATTGTTCAATCGACGGAGTTGATTCAATTTAAAATGATACTGACTTTTTTCTTAAGTTCTTATTAATTACTTGTGCTAAGTTTTATGTGTTTGAACACTTAATATATGTTAATTCATTTTCCTTGGACCTTTTAGGTATCATGAGGGGGATAAAAGACACTAAAACTGAACTTGAGTTGGTAGAAATTGGGGCACAGGGAGATGAATTCCAGAATTAAGAAAACAAGGCATGTATGAGATTCTACTTTCTCAATAGCAACAAATTGATTGCCAAACAAGATCTGTTTTTGAATGTCTGAACACACAAACTTTTCAAACTCTGCAGGGATGTGTATTTGAGATATAAACATAAGAGATGGAAACAGACTCTGACTCAGCAGTGAAGTTAGTGGCTTGAGTTCAGCAATGTTTCACAAGATTTGATGTCTTTCCATTGCCCTGGAGCAGAGGTGGTAGAAAAAGCATCTTTCTTAAACACACATACACAAATATAATTTAAAAATAGCAACAACAACCAAAATGACTTTTTTTTGGCCTTCTGGAAAATCTATGCGAGGACCTTCAGAAATAGGGAAAGTCAAATAGCATGGACTGTCCCTTAAGTGCAAAGAAAAGTAACTATATTCTGCTAAGTCAATAATTAATAGATGTTAAGACTTTTACATATGATCTCCCATTCAATAATTATGTTTCTTGAGGGAATTTGGATACTAAACAAGGAAAGAAAGTTTACTCAAAGCCAAAAAGCTAGCATAATGGTAAAATTAAGCCATGTGTCAGAATTGGACTCACTAGTCAATTTCTCCATTTTTATACACATCTCTTTCTTGAAAAATTATGAACAGCACCAAGGGAAAACAGGCCTTTGTCAGAAAAAGCTTTTATGGCCCTGATTCACACTTGCATCATCTGAATTAGAGGACATGCAAAGATTATAGGGCACCATGACAAAGCAAAATGTATTGGTATGTTATGCCCAGATTTCGAGATCCCCCAAAACCACCAGGGAGTCGCCGAGTCCGATGCAAAAGCAAAGAGCCTTTATTCGAGCTAGCTCGAGCTCAGTCTCCCATACCCACCGACACAGCAGCGAGATGCAGAGAAAGAGAGCGAGTTATGTAAGCACAGCAGTTTTATAGGAGTCTGGTGGCAGTTGGTGGAGTGACGTTTGTGGCTTATGCTGACTGACCAGGAGTCAGTTGCCTAGATGGTGAGCCGCCATTAATCCTCAATTTGCACTTTTATCGGTTAGGGTCTGATTGGGTGCCTCCCCCAACCTGGATGTGCTTCTTGCCCATATTTCCTGAAGCTGTTTTGCCGAGTAAATAGCAAGGTGGCTTGAATTTCTAAATAGGTCCTTACATTCGAAGAGGTCAAGCTGGGGATTTACACGAGATGGAGGATGCAGCACACAAGATGGAGTCAATCTCGTTCTGCCCTTTCAGGTATTAGATTTTGACATACATTTGAGTATTCTGTCATGGCAAGGTTATGACTTTAGTAACTGGCAGCAATAATGGTCAGATATTTGGGGAAACTCAAAATTATAAAATCAAATCAGTACCAAGCTCCTGAAGATACTAGAACTTCATAAAATAAGGAGCAGAAACTCTGTTTTGGGGGTTCTAATCCTGTATATTTTATAAATCAAGAGTTTATAGTATGTTTTAATACATTCCTTGAAGGCTCCAAGTTTTGATCTTTGGCTTTCTCTTCATTTCGTAGGGTTGTGTACAAAGTAAGTTCTGAGAGTAGAATTTGGCACCATTTGCTGCTAGTCTTAGGGAAACCAAGTTCAAAGCCAGGGATAAACATTTTTCTACTATCAAATTTTGAAAGCAGTAGTGCTTATCTCACTTCGTTTGATAAGCAATGCAAATTCAAGTGGCTCTCATTTTTATCCACGTTTGCTTCAATTTAGAAGATTCTCAATAGCATATATGTGGAAATCTTATTGTATATTTAAGAGAACATGTTATTTAAATTGACTTGAATACATTTTTAAAATCCATTATCAACACTACACTTTTTACTTTGGAGTATTAAAAAAAAAAATTACTCTCATTTCCTTTCCTTTCACAATGAGTTCCTCCTAGTGATAGCCTATCTTTACAAGACTGATGTCTCCCTGCCAAATAGAACCATGGCTGCACATGCTCCCCCTCCTTTCTGGACTGGCCAGTGAAAACACAGACTGAGATAAGTTGACAAAACATTTTGGGTATAACTGCTCAGGACCTGACCCACTGTATGTATCTGTCAATCAGATATGAAATTTTGATGGAAAGGTGGGTTAGTACAAAGAAAATCCTAACCTATTATAGACTGAGTCTCTTCCCTCCTCCCACCAAGTCTTTCTTTAGCTCTGCACACATTAGAATTCTGTTTGGGTATCAGAAAACTCCTTCCTCTATGATCCATCCTAAACCAAATGAGCATGTGTCCTGTGTTTCCAGCAAGACAACCTGATCACCAAGCATGATGTCCCATTTAATTTGCTCTGTTTTGCCTGGATTTCTCTGGTTTTTACTTTAAATACTTGAGATGGGTCCTGGTCCAACTTCCTTGATGGAATATGCCTTTTCCACCTGTGGATTTGGCCTTTTTCACCCAACTTTAAGGAAAGTTTAAGCATTTACTGGGATGACTCCTTGGGGTACTTTTGTACTATATATATATATATATATAAATGCTTTCTGGCTTTCCTCACTAGGAAAAAAAAAGAGAGTGTTGGCATTTTTAAAGGCTGTGTCTCTGCATTTTATTCTGGAAATCAGTTTTCTTGCTGGAGTCAAAGGTCAGTCCTTGTGCTGCATAACAATATTTTCAGCCTAATATTAAAAGCTGGCTTCATTTTGCTTTGTAATGTAATAAAGCTTCGCTTTAGCATTAATATCATTCAAAAGGCAGCTGCTCACATAATAGGTTCCTTTTAAGCAAAGTGAGAAAACATACATTTATCAGTTTTCAGTTTGGAGGCTACAGTTTCAATTACCTCAAAAAACCTCAGCCAATCAGGCTATTACTTCTGAAAAGTGTCAGATCTATGCATCTGACAGGATATCGAATAGTCAATGAGTTTATCATTGCATAACATGTTTATATCCTTTTTAATGTGGGGAGGAGGGAAGAATGGTAGCTTTGAAAAATGTATTCTAAGCCAATTTTAAAGAGCCCGTGTCAAAACTGAGACATGCTTCCTGTAAAGAAACTAGTATACTTTCCTGGGTACTACAACATGATGAATGACAAAAGTAAAACTGTATTTATCTCAGTACTGGTGCCATTTAATTGTGTAGATTTTATGTTAGTGATGACACTAGAAATGGAAGCTTTTTGCTTTGCTTTTTGTAAATTATTCTAGTAAAATCCATGTCACTTAAACCCAGCTGAACCTAGATCCAGCCTGGACATGAGCTATCCTACCAGGGCTGATAAGAATTTTAACCATTGAGAGATAAATCTTTCTTGTGTATTTATTGCATGTCAACCTCGTACAATGTTAGATATAGTTAGAATATAGTTAGAATGTAGTTTGATTTACGTACTTATATAAAGCTTCTTTTCAGTATCTATCTATGTATTTTTCTTTTTCCTTTTTCTGATATATCCCAAAGCATGCAGTATTCTCCCTTAGCTTATGATTCCTGAGAGTATCATTTTCAAATAATTTATGAAAGTAGAAAAATGATGCCCACTTGTAATTTCTTTTTCCTATTGTATTTGACATTTAATTGCAAATACTGAGATGGAATTGACCCAGGGAAGTCTTGCCAAACCAACCCACAAACAAAAGTCATAGTCAATTCTGTCTGTCACTATGATTGATAAGGAAACCAGTGCTTTAATTTCTCAGGTGATTTTCCTCTCATCCTGATGAACCTGAAAATCAAACTTAAGAGACAGGCAAGAGAAAGAAATATTTCAAAAGAAGAAACAGCGGTAGGTGAAGGCCTTTGTTGCAACAACTTCTACCTTCATTTTTTTCTGATTTCTTCTTCTTGTTTTTGTTATTTCTCTTCTCCCTCTCCTTTCCTTCTTCTGTCTTTTCTAGGGTATCCACCTCTTAAAAATCTCCAACCTATAGCAAAATACTCACATATGTCACTTAAATGCCACAAGTGTCTATGCCAGGCCATGCCAGTCTCATATCTTTAGGTTTCAGTGTGAGTTTTTTTTTTTTTAATAACTTTTTAACATCAGCTCCTCTGACATACAAGTCTCATGATCCTTTCACATCACAAAATGATATTCTAGAACCATCTGTGTTTAGATTGTTATGTGTAGTGGAAGCTAAAAACATGACATGCATTTCCAGGGCACCCTGGCATTTTTTCCTTAAACAGTAAACACATATACGCATGCATGTGCATGCATATACAATTCTAAATGGAATTCAGAAAACATAGCACCTAGAATAGCTCATGTCGTTGAAATTCTGAAGAGCTAGAACTACATCCTTCCCCACCATCAGAGACCCAATCAGCCTCCTCTGATGAGGAAAAGAGAGAGAGAGAGAGAGAGAGAGAGAGAGAGAGAGAACAATGTTAGATATAGTTAGAATATAGTTAGAATGTAGTTTGATTTACGTACTTATATAAAGCTTCTTTTCAGTATCTATCTATGTATTTTTCTTTTTCCTTTTTCTGATATATCCCAAAGCATGCAGTATTCTCCCTTAGCTTATGATTCCTGAGAGTATCATTTTCAAATAATTTATGAAAGTAGAAAGAGAGAGAGAAAGAAAGGGAAAGAGAGAGAAAGAGAAAGGGGAAGAAAGGAAGGCAAGAAGGGAAGGAGGGAGGAAGAAAGGAACGAATGAACGAAAGAAGCTGCAGTTGTAAGAGACAGCCTGATCTAATTGATCCCAGCCCCTTAGGGAGGATGTTCTTCGCTTAATTATGAGCACAGCCACCTGCTCAGTGTATTGGTGCCTAGCAATTCAGTTGAGCAGGTCCATCCGCAGATTAGGACACCAGCCTTTACTGATGCGTGCTACAGAAACACTAGCATATTAAGCTCTAAAGCTGGTTCTTAAACTGTCATAATGCTGGCTGAATTATAGCTGATTGGAATACTGAACATGAGAATGCTGATTGGCTGAGAGCAAATCAAATTTGAGTGAAACCACACTGCACTAATAGAATAATAAGTCAGAATGCTTGAGAGAGATTATTTATACCATTGCTTCGCAAAAGTCCTGATCATTCTTTTATCTTGTGTTCTCCAGCAACCATCCTCTCTTAAGATGCTTAATCAAAACCAACGTTAGCTGTTCTTCACAGTGCTATTGGTGTACTTTGGCCTAATGCCACGTTTATGAAAGAATATCAGCTCTTTTAGGCTTGTTCTATAATATGTGTTAACCACACACATGTAAAGCCATTGATAGGGAAAGGTAAAACTTGGGAGTTGCGCATTTTTAAAAACTCAAAAGATGACCAATTTCTAAACAAATTTTGAGGATTCCTTGAGTTTTGGGGTAGCAAATAAAGTCCCCAAGTGAATGTAGTTTATTTTTTAAAGAAAAATATGGGTTCTAACTCTTGACATTGTGGTGAAATTATAAATTCCCTACAGCAGTAATTAGAACTAATTATCATATGAAGTTAAATGGCACCAGCAAGCAGACTTAAACCAAACTTGCATTTGTTATACATGATTTAACTGTTCCCCATTTTTCTTTCTACTTTTTATTATTGCTTGGGCTCTATGTAGTAATGCCAATAGTTAGTAATAGATAAAAATGTATAACATTCTTTATTAAAACATCACAACTGTTTTTTATCAAGTATGTAAATTTTCTACCCTCTAAATTCTAAAATATACTCTTCAAATTCTAAAATGTATTCTCTTTATGTAGTTGTTCATTACCTTTAAAAGTTTGAAGGCCTTTTACATTAAAGGTACTATGGATATGCAGAATGACTTTTTTAATATTTAATATTTTAATAACATATATTGGTAAAAATATTGAAATGATAAAATTACTTAATATATACTTATATTTAATGTTCTTCAAGAATACTTTTGTTTTAAGAGGTCTAGCACAAAGATTGTCACCAGTTATATATTTTGAGAAAGGGTCTTTTTTGTTCTGATTATTTTTCATGAGAGTTGACATGTGGATTTTTATAATATATTTAAAGTTTCTGAATACAAAAAAGCAGAAGTTCTCTTTGCTCTTAACTCATCCACAGAGATGATTACTTTTATAATTTTTATAAATATCCAGTAATTTTTAGGTTTTATGTATGTATATAAATGTGTGTTTATGTTTTTGTAAATTTTTAACATGAATGAAGTCAAGTCCTAGATATTTTTTCTAATTAGTTTTTCCACATACCAATATTTCCCATGTCAGTTCATATAGATATACCCATTTTTTCAAGTGCTGCTGAGTTTAGTGTATAGATAAGTTATAATCTATTGAAGCATCCTGATGTTGATAGAGCGTTAGGTTGTTTTCAACATTAGCATTCACTCTTTCAATGATATAATTAAAATACACAGAGATACAAGTGTATCTACCATATTAGATACCTAGAAATGGAACAGCTGTGTTCAGGATAATGTGTTTTATATGTAATGGAGATGTGGGCCCTTCAGGGTAGGTGAAAATGTGTATCAGGTTTTTTTTTTTTTTTTTTTTATTGTTACTAATTTTTTTTTTTTTCCAGTGTTCCAAGATTCTGTTCCCCCTGCCTGAAGAACTCTGCCCTCAAAATAGTCCTGCGGCTTTCTTTCTCTCTCAGTTAAGATTTCTGAATCTTCCTCCTCTCCCTCTATAATAAGACTACTACAGTTTCTCCCTCTATGACCTAATCTTTACTTAGGTTTTTGTTTTGTTTTATTTATTTCACATACAACCATCCCATCTGTAATGTATTTATTTGTTTCATTGTTTATTGTCTAGATTTATCAGTTTTGCTTTCTGCTATATCTCTGGTACCCAGATCATTGCCTAGTGCTTTCCATCTTGAAAGCGTAGCAACATGGAAAATCAAGATGTGAAAATTACATACTTGTTAAAAATCCTTTTAAACCTTTTAATAAAGTTTTTGTTAAAAATACATGCCAGTTTCTCTGCTAAGGAAAAAATATCCTTTGTCTCTACAAGAAAAAGTGCATAATCATTTATGAACTCCACTAAATGAGAAAAAAGTAGTCACAGAGGTTTTTGTGATCATGTGAAATGTAATCTACTTAAGGTATTGGATAGTTTAACACAAGGCAATTTATCTACTTTTTGATATCAGGACACAACAAAGTAATCTCTCAGGGTCTCTTACAGCACGCTTAGTACTTGAACAACAGGGATGTTAGTGACCAGAATTAATGTTATGACATCACAGTCTACTTCTTGGTGTTCCCCCAAAGCTCTGCCCTGAAAAATTTCCTTCCAGTTACCACCATGTTTCTCTTTTTTCTTTTGTGTTGTTGAGACTTCAAGTGGGATGCTTAGGCAGGCTATGGTATTACATACCACTGACAACCAAAAAGAAAACAAGAATTTAGAACGTTGTTGTCATTCTACCTTCACTCTCTTAGGGTGCCTGGGTGGCTCAGTCATGATCTCAGGGTCCTGGGATCGAGTCCTGGGATTATGTTTTGGGATCTGCCTTTGGCTCAGGTCATGATATTGGGGTCCTGGAATTGGGTCCTGGGATTGTGTTTTGGGATCTGAGCTCTTCCTTAGGCTGCCTCGTCAGCAGGGTGTCTGCTTCTCCCTCTCCCTCCCCCTCTTCTCCATTGCTCATGTTCTGGCTCTGTCTTTCTCAAATAAATAAAATCTTTTTATTTTTAAATTTGCCTTCATACTCTTAATCGATTTT
This sequence comes from Spilogale gracilis, assembly GCA_004023965.1. NCBI lineage: Eukaryota > Metazoa > Chordata > Mammalia > Carnivora > Mephitidae > Spilogale > Spilogale gracilis. The sequence continues at coordinate 78,003 of PITA01004013.1, forward strand.
TATCAGTTTAGTACTTCAGAATGGAAAGTTTAGAGGATTTAATTTGTGTAAGCTAATATTGTTTTTCTGATCATTTTTTTTTCTAAAGATTTTATTTACTTGACAGAGAGAAACACAGCCAGAGAGGGAACACAAGCAGGGGGAGTGAGAGAGAGAAGCAGGCTTCCCGCCTAGCAGGGAGCCTGATGTGGGACTCAATCCCAGGTCTCCGGTATCATGACATGAGCCAAAGGCAGTCGCTTAACTAACTGAGCCACCCAGGCGCCCCTCTGATCATTTTTATACCTTAACTCCCTAAATAGAATTTCATGGATTGAACCACTTATCAACCCAGAGATGCTTCAGTGAAAGTAATTCAGGAATTTCAACACATTAAAGGTCAAAGGACATAAAATTATAGAGTAAAACTAGCTTAAGAGAAGAGAAAGCAAAGCCAGGGTTGATTCCTGAGGTAGAATTTATTATCTTCCAGAACAATTTAAATTTGCAAAAAATATTTTTGAAAAAATTAGTGCTCCTATTAAATGCACACTCACTCATATACTTAGCATTGAAAAGAAGCCAGATTAAAACTAATGGAAGCTGGGGTGGCTCAGTTGGTTAAGCATCTGCCTTTGGCTCAGGATCTTAGGATGGAGTCCTTGCTTAGCGGGGAGTCTACTTCTCCCTCTCTTGAGCACTCTCTCTCAAATAAGTAAGTAAGTAAGTAAGTAAGTAAGTAAGTAAATAAATAAATAAATAAATAAAATCTTAAAAGAAAAAAATAATGGAAGCTAAAGCAACTGATGAGAATTTCAGTATTTTGTTCACTCCTTTTTTAATCTTTACTATGTTGTGGGTTTCATTGGCATCACTGCTTATAAGAAATTACAAATGACAAACTTCGGGCAATGTTTGAGATGGTTTGTGGTATATATAGTAAGGTTATGTAAAAATTCAACCTCTACAGTTAGAAAATATTCTAAAATACTAAATGACTAATAAGTGGTAATACCTCAGAATACAGAAAAATGCTATGCATTCCAAATGCTTAGGTTGTCACTAGCTAGTAGGCAAAAAAAAAAAAAAAAAGAAACACTTTGTGCCAACTTCATGCATATTAAACAGATACATGCCATGTGGCCAAAAAAGAAAAATTGGTTGGAATGTAAAAGTAACTTTTTTAAAGGCTACTCATGTATGTCTGCACTCCCTTTTAATCTCTTTGGCATTTTATAGTTGGCACTTTTCTTTTAGTTTTAAAAAAAATAAAATGCTTTCCTCTGAATAAGAATGAATCACCAACTTATTTCCATGTTTACCAAGAGTAGCTCAAAAGTTAGTATTGTTTTTCTTGAAGGCAGTAGCTTTAAAGGATCTTGTCTCTTGTGAAAGTCATTATAAGATTTTTACTTTTTTTTTTGTTAGGTTTATAGTAAAAGAAGTTAACTGTTCAGTCCACTCCAAAAAAAACTCTTACCTATTTTATGACACTTTGACCTGGATTTTGTGTTTTTGAGTTAGAGAAAAGGAAACTTCATGCTTGAGTCAGGTGAAAAAAGAAGACTCAAGTCAATGAAAAATATTTACAGACTCTTTGGAGTTGAGCCACATTTCTGGACTCAAAAGTCCAGTGTAATTTACAGATTGTGTGTAAATTCAGTTGTGGGGCAAATTTGTTTCTTATTATTTCAAGGATCATATTAATATTGTAATTTGCAGATCTGAAATTAGACTTATTTTTTTTCTAGTTTCTTTTTTTTAAGGTTTTATTTAAATTCCAGTTAGTTAGCCTATAGTATAATGCTAGTATCAGGTATACAATAGTTGGTGATTCAATACTTCCATAGTATACCCAGTGCTTCTCCTTGGATATTAATAAGAAAAACTAATGATTGTGTGAGCACATTTTTATTTAACTCATTTATTCAAATTTACTCATTCATATATTCAGCAGGTACTTACGGAGTGCCTACAGTGTGCTCAGATATGTGCCAAATTATAACGTCATGGTGATATAATGATGAACAATAACAGATTAAGTTTCTTTTCTCATACCTTTAGAATCATATGTAATACTTTTCAGAAGGGAAATCATTCCACAAAAAAGTATCTCCTCATCTGTCAGCCCTCCAGAAGGTTCTGATCAGTCTACAAAGATACTAAAAATTTAGTCACAGGAACAATTTCTTGACTCCATCGAGTTACTTAAAAAATAGAGAGAATGTGGTTGTACTCATGTTTATGGGACATTGACAATCACAGATGAAAACAATAGTCCCAGATAAATCTTATGATACTTTTCAGTTTAGAATTAATAATTGTTTTCCCCACAAGGCGTGGCTGAGGCTTACAGCAAAAATTCTTCCTAGTAGAATTTCAATTTGGCTGCCAGAAGACTTTGGCCACAAGGACTGAGTTAGTTCAAGAATGGAAAACAATTGGAAAAATAAGAAAAATTCGTAAGATATACTCAGGGTTGTGTTGATGCTCAAGTTGACCACCAGGTGAAATAAAGTAAATCTTTTCAGTGTAAGAGAATGAGAATGTTGGTAAGATGACAGAAAGGGAGACTTCAGATTAAAATAAAATCCAACTGCAATAAGGAAGAAAAATTGTCTTTCAAAAAAAGAGAGGGAGAGTTTGCATATCTTAGGTGGTAACTTGTAATAAAGTAATATTATGATATTGCAAGGTAACCTGAGATGAAAACTGGGAGAACCACATCTGTCTGTTTCTCTTTGTATTCATCTTCATGTTTAAAGTTTTAAAGCACTTGAGGATCGAAACACCCAAAGTAATCTCTGAATACTTTATGTTCGTCCAATGTTGCAGTTTTCTCTTTTGAGGAAGACAGAGCAGTCTTGCCATAAGGGGTAGAAAAAGCAGGGTTTATAAAAAGGTTGAAGAGGAGTCATTTAATTCTCACCATACTTGGCTTTCCCAGGAACGATTATGCATTTCTTATGAATGTGACATTGAAAATCTTTACTTTTTATAGTACGCAGTGGGAAAAAATGTAAGCTGTAAACCGTTGCTTTAAAACGTGTTTAAAAACAGTGTTCTGACACTTTATTGCACAATGAGCTCTTACATTAAGCATTTATGGCAGCTACAAATTCACAGCATGGTTTTGATGCAGTACTAAAAAGCACCAAAATGGGTCCAAATGACATTTTACAGCCAGAACAAAGGGTTGAAAGTTTAAAGCTTATCTATAACTACTACATGTTACATATTAGCTACATTATCTATAGCAAAATTACATGTTACCCACCCTAAAAATATTTCTAACAGTTATTAGTAAATTTGATATTTCTACCACTTTGAAGGACAAAGAACATGCATTTATATGGTCAAACAAACTTAGAAGGGACTCAGTGTATATTTGTGACCACCAAGTGCATACGCAGTTCATCCAAAATCTATCCTTGCCCAAAGGAATGGGCCAATCTCATTACTATTCTCTGTAATTCCAAAGGTTTTTTTGTCTTATTTTGTTTTTTTTCCTATGTTCATTGAGGGTATTGAGACTTCAATTCTCTCTGGTATTCTGAATTTTGGCAAAATATTGAAATTGACTTCTATACTTTCAATTAGCCAACACAATCACAAACATGTAGTGGGGTCCAATCTTCCTGCAACTCAAATTTCCTCACCTACCATGACCAAAGCTATGGCTCTTTATCAATATGAGATTAGTATGTTGGCTGAGTGATGTTTTGCCTAGACCTTATCCAAAATACATGACAATCTTGAAGTTGCTGATTTGAAGCCTTAAGGGACTTGATAGTTGAAAACAGGTGTCCTTTGTAATTCTGCTGGTTCATTAATAGGGCTTTCTACGTGCATTTAAGTTTTAAAAGATACACAGTTTACTAGGTAGCTACCTATCTATACGTAGCATTTTCAGTGGAAGTGAATAATCTGACATTTTACTTAGTCATGAATTTGTTTATGGAAAAAGAGCTAGAATTATTTTCCCAAGCCAATCTCTCTCTCTCTCTCTCTCTCTCTTTTTTTGTGTGTGTGAAATTTCCACTGCCAAAAGGCTCATGACTTGGACACAGCATAGTCCAATTTCTCAGTATTGCAACAGAAGCCAAGATGTGCTCTTCCCCAATGGCTGGTTGCATTTGCCTGAATGCCGTGTTCATCAATTTTAATGTTGGACAGACATTTTGGGATTGATTTATATAAATATACTTACCAGCCAATCTATTCTTAATATTCCGGACAAATCTAGTATATGCCATCAGTAGTCAAACTATCTAAGATTTTTTGATTTATTTTATGGATCCAAAAATATGTAAATCCATAAATATTTTATCAGGTTTTTTTTAGAATAATTTAACAAACTGTGTTTCATTTGATTTATGCCCGTGGTCTTTGATAGCACAGATATCATTTAGATATGTGACAATGGATAGCAAGAATCAAAATCTTTAATTCCTTGAAAAAAATTTCTTATGAAGACATAATATCAATGTAATTAAAATCTTGCATTTAAAATTTTGGGATGAAATTAAAGTCCCTTTTGTCCCTTTTTGAGACTACATTGGAATTCTTAAATCACATGGTCCATAATGCTGAATTGAACATATAATACCACCCTTGAAAATGCTGTGTGTGTATTGACAGTCTAAAGCATATGACACCCCTTCTAGCTCAAAGATACCTCACTAGGTTCCATTATATATATTATTCTATTATTTTCATAATCTTATAGTGGCAAGGCAAGCTGCTAATTGTCATGTAAAAAGATGAGAAGCATTGCCTTAAAAGGTAAAAATATATTTGAGAAATTTTTATTGCTTTGTAAAATTGAAAAAAAGTAGTCATGATAAAGAAAGAATAACCTTTGCTCCTTTGTTATTATTACCAGCTTTTACTAATTACAAATAGTAATAATACTATCGTAACATATGCAATGTAGATATGTGTCACATACGCTATCAATGTCTGCTACAACCCTTTCCAACATCTAATTATTGATTTTTATAGTATTCTTCCCATACTTTTCTCTTATACCCATCTTTTTTAAAGATTTCATTTATCTATTTGACAGAAACACAGCTAGAGAGGAAACACAAGCAGAGGGAGTGAGAGAGGGAGCCCAACGCAGGGCTGGATCCCGGGACTCAAGGACCATGACCCGAGCTAAAGGCAGACACCTAATTACCAACCTACCCAGGTGCCCCCTCTCATATACCCACTTAAGTATAGGTACATTATCTTAATGAAATTACAACTTGCTTTCCACAATAAGCAATATTACTTAGACCTCAAGTTTAGGAAGGCTATCTTTGCCTCCCTCAAAAATCTTTATAAAAACTGTTTTATTTTGTGATTTATTTTTTATTTAGATTTTTTAATTCATCTACAACTTGAAGAATTTATATTATGTTGGTATACTTATATCTATTTTAATTTCAGAATGCTTAGCCAGTAGTCACAATGACATGTAATAAGTTATTATAATTTTTTTTAAGATTTTTTTATTTATTTGACAGAGAGAAACACAACCAGGGAGGGAACACAAGCAGGGGGAGTGAGAAAGGGAGAAACAGGCTTCCTGCAGAGCAGGGAGCCTGATGTGGGGCTCGATCCCGGGTCTCCGGGATCATGACCTGAGCCGAAGGCAGTCGCTTAACCCACTGAGCCACCCAGGCGCCCAAAATTATTATAATTTTTGACTCGGTGTTTCAAATGAAATCAAAATGCCATAGTGGAGAGATGGGCAGAGGTTTATGAAAGGAATTTTAACTTAAACTGGGTCAACAACCAAGCAAGGTAGGTTAGTTGATTGTTTTAAACTTGAATCTAGTGGAAGATGAAGTGCAGAAATGTCTGAGAACTCTTAAAAAATTACATTAAAAAATTATCAAAATATATATTCTATCAACATGAGAAGTGTTTGATTCCATTAATGCTTTAAAAAGTCGGAAAGGGAGAGATAGGGTATCAGGGTGAGTGTAATGTAGAGTTAAGAAAGAGAGAAGGGAAGAGAAACATTAAAAATATCCATTTTAATTTTTTAAAGCATGATTAATAATTCCAGGTTTTTTTTTAAAAAACAACCATCAATGAAAATATTTTCTAGATATATTTATAAATAAGAAAGGAAAGTCATGTTTGAGTCATTGGAATGTTAAATCAGCTAATTGAAGTCTCTGAATTTAGGTATTTATTTAATAATTTTTACAAAAAAGGGGGCACCTGGCTGGCTCAGTCAACACATCTGAGCCTTGAACTCAGGTTCGTGAATTTGACCCCCACAATGGGTGTAGACATTACTTAATTAAATAAACTTAAAAAAAAATAAGAATAATAAAATAAAAATAAAAGTTGTTGCAAATGATTCAGTTGGGGTAATGATGATAAAAAATAAAAATTAAATGTCAACCTTAACAACATCCATTTGATAAAGTTAATATATCAATATTGAAAGTAATATTGATTTATCAAGAATATAAAATTGGGCACCTAGGTAGCTCAGTCATTAAGCGTCTGCCTTCATCTCAGGTCATGACCCTGGAGTCTCTGAATCGAGTCCCACATCGGGCTCCCTGCTCTGCAGGAAGCCTGCTTCTCTCTCTCTCACTCCCCTTGCTTGTGTTCCCTCTCTACCTGTGTTTCTTTCTGTCAAATAAATAAAATCTTAAAAAAAAAAAAAGAATATAAAATTAAATTCAGTAATTTAATTACAGTGATTGTTTTTTAATTATAAAGTTATTATTGAAGTAGTAATTTAAAAAAGGAAAAGGAAATTGTATATAATTAGAAAACCAAAAAAGGAGAAAGTGGAAGTTGAGTAGAGAATTGAATCCTGTGCTGCCTTTTTAGAAGATTCTTCCTTGCAATTCAAAATAATAATCTTGGAGTGCCTAGGTTGCTCAGTGGGTTAAGCATGTAACTCTTGGTTTTGGGGCTCAGGTCATGATCTCATGGGTCTTAAGATCAAGGCCCATGCTGGGATCCTCACTAAGCATGGAGTCTGGCAGGAGATTCTCTCCCTCTGTCCCTCTCCTCATTTGTGTGGGCTATCTCCCTCCCTCTCTTTCTCTCTCAAATAAATAAATAAATGTTTAAAATAATAATAATAATAATAATAATAATAATAATAATAATAATAATCTCATATTACTATAGGCCTAATGTTCCTAACTTAGGGTCCATGGAATACCTAGCTATTGTGGAGAGGTCCACCAATCCCCTGAAATTATATGCAAAACTCTGTGGCTGCTGGGGATGGTGATATGTACATGTGTGCTTTCTTCTCATATAAATCACCTGTGGCTTGTGTCACTCTTACAAAGGAATTCATGGTCCCCAAAGGTTAACAATCAGTGATATAGACCTTCAGAATGTACAAGGCACTTTCACAGTTATTAACTAGTTTGATCCTTATAACATAGGAGCAGACCTAGCACTAAGCCCAGGGCACTTATTTTTTTCATGTCTCTGTGGTCCAGAGAAAAGTGGCCTGGAAAAGCTATTTTTGCTAAACTACACTTTAGTTGTAAATGTAAAAGCCTCTCCTATAGTATTTGCATTTGACACTGAAAGAAAATGATGTGAAGCTGTTTTATAGATCCTTGGATAAGGACAAATACTTCCTGTGTGGGAAAGGAGGGTGGGAGCCATCCCAGTTTTTCTTACCTAGTACCCATTAACCAGATCTACCACCAGAGAGTAAAGAAATGAGTAACTCATAAAAAATAAAAATAAATAAAAATAAAAAATTCGGGTGCCTGGGTGGCTCAGTTGGTTAAGCGACTGCCTTCAGCTCAGGTCATGATCTCGGGGTCCTGGGATCGAGCCCTGCATCAGGCTGCCTATCCAGCAAGAATCCTGCTTCTCCCTCTTTCACTCCCGCTCCTTCTGTTCCCTCTCTGGCTGTGTTTCTCTCTGTCAAATAAATAAAATCTTTAAAAAAATTCACTTTAATGGGTTACTTGAAGGGAATAAAGCTTCCTTTATATAGTGGAAGCTTCATGTATTTCTTTGAACCCAACATTTGAATGCCAAGGCATTAGAGATAAGAGATTTATTGCCCTGAAATTCTAGTTCAACTCTTATTCTTCAAGTTAATTTATTAAAACACAAGGGGGGGAGAAAGAGCCACCATTACAACAAACAAACAATTGAAAACTCAGGACATTTCACCCTTATAGACATCCATCCTTTCTGAGAAGAGTAATATTCACTTCTCTATCATGAAACACAGACATCCAATCATCTGAACTTCAGTCAAGCTAACGCAGAATGAATAGAAGCTGAAGTATTTTTTAAATGTCTAAATTTTAGCTATTTAGAACTTTGATCCTCTACTTATCCAAATCTTACTCATTGCTACTGGCCAAATTGAAGTACTTCTCTATAGGGTTGCTTTAGTTTTAGCCCTAACTGATATCCTTCTTTAAGATCATGAAACATTTACCAAATCATTTTGATATTTATTTTTTTTCTTTTCTTTTTAAGATTTTATTTATTTATTTGACAGAGAGAAACACAGCTAGAGAGGGAACACAAGCAGGGGGAGTGAGAGAGGGAGAAGCAGGCTTCCCGCCAAGCAGGAAGCCCCATGTGGGGCTCGATCTCGGGTCTTCAGGATCATGACCTGAGCTGAAGGCAGTCACTTAACCAACTGAGCCACCCAGGTGCCCCAATATTTACTTTTAATTTTTGCTTCTATTTTTTATGTTATTACTAAAACTTCTTTAGAATGGAAAGAGATGACTTTATACAACATTTGATTAAGAACATATTCTCTGCCTGGAGCCAGAGAGCCTGTTTGATTTCCAGCTATGTCACTTAGAATATAATTTTGAGTAAGTTACTTAGCATTTATGAGATTCAATTTTCTCATCTGTAAAATGTTGATGATAGTACCCATACCTTGAGATAGTCGTGATGATTAAATGAATTAATATGCACAAAAAGTTAGACTAGTGAATGATCTAACTTGTGGATATATTAGCTACTGTTTTTGTTCATGTTATAGTTGTTTACCACTTTCACGTGGTAGACACTCATAAAAGTATTTGTAGACCTATGAATTTCAGTTTTTATATTCTGCAGTGATTCCTAGACTAAAATAGACCTTTAGCTTAATTGATTCTTGTGATTTTTTTTTTTAAACTTCTTGTTGTCATTGGTGGTATTGTATTTACTTGTTTAATATTTTAAGAACATGATTTCCAAATGGAACCAAACACAGAATTCAGGACTTCCAAATTCTTTACCCTAAAGCATTGAAAACCTGGGAACCTACTCTGAGAGATTTATTTATAAATGTCAAAGATTATATAAAAACAGGTCTCCTTATTACTAGTGAGGTTCTTTTTATTTCAGAGCTTAATGATTCACTCTCCATGTATACTACACATAATATTTGATGTATTTATTATATGTTTACTGTAGTAAAAAGAATAAAAGAGTAAATTAGTAGCTTGGCATGCAATATTACCTAAACTATACATAGTATACTACAATAAGTTATGAAGAAGTTCTGAAAATTGGAAGGCAGATCAGATAGTTGGCTTATCACCAATAGTTACCAAATAAGCTGTAGTATTGGCATATTAAAGAGAACACAAACTTTTGAATCAGGTGGACTTAGGTCTAAATCCTCCATTTACCCTGACTAGGCACTTTAAGTCCTCATCTAAAATATTGGATCTCTTTGAGCTTTAAGAGTGGCAGGTGCTCACAAATTCTTGACCTATCTGCAAAATTTCATGTTGTCTTCCCATATATTAAACAGAATTAGATTTTCAGGACCTCAAGTCTCAAGAAAAACAGAAAAAATATATTTCCTTATAGAAATCATTTGCCCTCCTAATTCAAAATTTATGCCATAGTATCTATTGTACTATATGTATCAAGTGAATATTAATTTCCTCTTTCCCCTTGTTTTACCCAATAGTCCTAGGCTAGGAAAATTAAATACAGCTGGTAGTATAATGCACCTAGGATATACAGATATAGATGCATAAATTTCATAGTTACTTAATTATTCTGGATTCTCTTTTGCTATATGCAAGTTTTACACATTCTAGTGTGTAGCTTTCATTATATGTGATCCAAATTTTTAGGTGGGCTCTATTTTAAATTTATTGGAAGTTACTAAATTAAAAAAAAATAGAGAACTTGTTAGATTTTCTACTTCTACCAATTAATGGTAGGTTCTTTTTTATAAGAAATTTGTCCATTTTATTAGATTATCAAATTTGGTGACATAAATAAATTATTCTTTTAATATCCATATAGTTTGTATGATTTCTTTTTTAATTCCTATTATTTATAGCTTGTGGGTTTTTTTCTTTTTTAATTAGTCTTAGTAAGGATTATAAATTTTATCAAACATTACAAAGGACCAAATTTTGTCTTTGTTCATTTTATCTATGTTTTGCCATTTTACAAAGGTGTCTTTAAAGACTTTGTTAGGGGCACCTGGGTGGCTCAGAGGGTTGAGTCTCTGCCCTTGGCTTAGGTCATAATCTCAGGATTCTGGGATTCTGGGACCCACATCAGGCTCTCTGCTCAGCGGGGAGCCTGCTTCCCCCTCTTTCTCTGCCTGCCTCTCTGTTTATTTGTGATCTCTCTGTCAAATAAATAAATAAATAAAGCCTTTTTTTGAAAAAGACTATGTTAATTGTATTGTACAGCTTTGGGTATCTTGTGTTTTTATTGTCAATGTCCCTCAGTTTATAGAGTTTTTCTTTTTCTTTTTCTTTTTTTGAGAGGGAGAGAGAGAGGAAAGATAGAGAAAAAATCTTAAGCATGCTCCATCCCCAGTGCAGAGCCCAATGCAGGGCTCAATTTTAAAACTCTGAGATCATGTCCTGAGCTGAAATCAAGAGTTGGATGCTTACATTGGTTATTTAAAAGTTTATTACTTAATTTTCAAATTATTCCTAAATATTTCAGATAACTTCCTATTTTGTGCTTCAAATATAATATTGTTTTTAGCAAATTTACTCTGTAGGTCTATGATTCTTGGTATTTATTAAGACTTTTTTATGGCTGAGCATGTGGTCTATCTTAGCAAATGCTGTATGTGAAACTGAAGATATTATTCTATTGATCAGACATTAGAGTGTTGATGGGTTGATATAGTGTTGTTAGAATCATCTATACCCTGATATTTTTGGCTGCTGATTCTATCAGTTCCCAAGGAACCAGTGTTAAGTTCTGAAACTGAGCAATTTTTCGATTTAGCCCTTCAGTTCTGTTAGTTTTTGCCACATATATTTGGAAACAGTGGGATTAGGTAGACACACTAAAGATTCTTATTATCATTTAAGATGATTATGTCTTCTTGATGATTTAACTCATAATTTGAAATGTTTCTCTTTTCCTCTGATAATATTCTCCTATCTTGAAATCTTGAAGTCTGCTTTTTAATATAGCCACATCAGCTTTTTAAATAATTTTGGTATAACATGACATTTCCTTTCCTTTTAGTTTTAACATATCTGTATCTTTATATCTAAATTGTTTCTTCTCATGCAGTTAAGTATTTTATTCATTCAGTTTGACAATATCTACCTTTTAATTTGAGTTTATTTATATTTAATATAATATATTTAGGTTCAAGTCTCATATCAAATTGGATTTGTCTTTCTTCTGTTTGGTTTTTCTCCTTTCTTGCTTATTCTTTGAATAGAATAGATTGTTCCATTTTATTCTTATATTGATTGTTCAGTCAGGGACTTTCATATTATTTTTATTGGTACCCGGTATTACAATGTACGTCTTTATCAGTTTTACTTCAAAAAATTCTATTTTACCAATTAGTAACAATCTTAAAATGATTGATATACATGTAGGTATTACCTTCCTGCCTTTTTCCTCTTGTTTTCATGTAATTTACCTTAAAATAGGCCATAAATACCAAATCACATTATTAACACTTACACAGTCAATAGTCTTTAAAAGAGATTTAAGGGACACTTGGTTGGCACAGTTGGTTGAGCCCTTGGGATACAGTCAGTTGAGCTTCTGACTCTTGGTTTTGGCTCAGGTCTTGGTCTTGAAATTGTGGGGTTGAGCCCCATGTTAGTCTCTGAATTCAGCAAGGAGTCTGCTAAAGTTTTTCTCTCCCTGTCCCTCTACCCCTACTCTCTCTCTCTCTCTCACTCTCAAATAAATAGATCTAAAAAGAAAGAGAGATTGAAAATTATCTATCTCAAGTTCCTTTATATGTATTGACAGAGTTACCCAGATATTTGTCATTCTATCCTAAAAAATTGATTTTCTGTCTGTTAGCATATTCCTTTAGGATAGAGAATTTTCTTTTTTATTTCTGATAGAGCATATCTACTGGAGAAAATTTGTCCATATTTTGGCTCTAAAATATCTTATTTTGCCTTCAATTTTAAGGCATATTATACTGAGTATAGAATTTCCTTTCTTTTTTTTTTTTTTTTTTAAGCTTTTTAAAGATGTCCTTTTGTTTCTGATGAAAAGTCAGCTGCCACTCTCATCATGTTTCCCTGTATGTAAGGTGTCTTCTTCCTCTGGCTGACTTCAAGATTTTCTCCTTGTTTTTGCTTTTCGTAGTTTGAGTATGATGTCCTTGATTTGGGTTTCTTTGTATTTATCTTGTTTGTAGATTACTGACCTTATTAAATCTGTGAAATGATTTCTTCATAAATATTGGAGAAATCCATGGCCATTATCTTCTCAATAGTCCTTCTGTTCTATTTTTACCCCTTCTTCATCTATGATACCAAATACATATATATTAGAATATTTGATAGTATCTTTCAGATCTTGTATACTGTTTTATTCTTCATTTTTTTGCTTGTATTGATCTATCTTCACATTTACTGATCTCATCCAGTATTTTCTCTGTCTACTGATGAACCCACTGAAGGAATTTTATCTCTATCGCTTTTTCCCACACTATTTCAAGCATTGCCATTCAGGTCCTTTTATGGTTTTCATCTCTCCATCTGCTTTTACATGTTGTGAACATTCACCAACATATTCATTATAGTTATTTTAAAGCTACTCTCTAAAAATTCTAACCTCTGGACTATATCTTGTCTAATTCATTTCCTTTTGTGATGATTGATCACATTTTCTTGATAATTTGTATATTTCATGATTTTTATTAAATGTTTAACATAAATAAAGATTGAAGTAAATAATTCCACCCAAATATTAGTATATAGGTTGCCAATCTAGTTCCAATCCAATCTGTATTTGAAATAAGTCTGGATTTTGTGTTGCTTTAGTTAGATTCATTTCATCATGAGCGTAAAATTACTTGATGCAGGGTATGAATGTCTAGAGTGTCCTTCCTTCCTTCCTTCCTTCCTTCCTTCCTTCCTTCCTTCCTTCCTTCCTTTCTTTCTTTCTTTCTCTTTTTCTCATCCTGCCTCTCCTCCCTGTAGATTACTCTTGCCTAGTACACAGTAAAAGGCACCAAGTGCCTGCGAGACATCTCTCAGATTTCTTGCCTTCTGCCTTCCCTTCACATGTCAATAGAACCTGTATGCCTCTGCCTCAGGAAGATCCCTTTTGGTTTTCATGCCCCACCTCCAGCTCTACAGACCGTCACTGCTTCATACTCAATGCATGAGGCTCAGAGTGCCTGTAAGTTCTCTCTTACTTCTAAATCCATACCTTCACCATTCAGCAGAGTCTATGAGCCTCTTTCAAAGGTGGAAGGACACTCTCAGCTCTTCAGCCCCTCCCCCACGGGTGGCCAGCAGCTTCTAGTTACTCAGAGCAAGGACTGAATTATCTGCAGTTTCTCAAAGTTCTCAACTCCACTTTCATCGACCTGAGGGATCCACATGTACCAGTGCCTTAGAAAGTGTCTCTTTCAGCTGCCTGCCCTGCAACCAGCTTTTTTCATAAACGTTTGGTGAAAGCCTGTCAAAAAAGGTGTGGGTACAGATTTCATTTGTTTCTGGAGTTTCTGGGTTTGTTAATTGGCATACCGGTATACATTCTGACTTTAAATATTTTTACAAATTTTGGTGCTTTTTACCCACAACTGTGGAGTTTCTGGTTCTCTATCAAGGAGGAAAACAGAAATGGTTTTCTTTTGTCATAGAAGCATTTTGTAATTTTTTGGATTTTTATCTTATTTAGTTAATTTGTGACTGCCGGTTTTTGTCTTTAATAAACTGGGCTTATGTACGTTACTTAGTTCATTTTTATTGATTGGGTGGGAACAACATTCTCTTGTGGTGTTCTTTACATGGAAAGATAGGCTGATAAATTGGAATTCTCTTACGACTTTATTCTAGTTACTAATTACTTTTTTGATCCAATATGTCTCATAGAAGGAATTAGTCATACCAAATATTTACTTATTAATAATATTCTCTCAGTTTATGCCAGACAATATTTTAAACATTTTAAAATCTATTAGTTCATAGGGTGCCTGGGTGACTCAGTGGGCTAAGCCTCTGCCTTTGGCTCAGGTCATGATCTCAGGGTTCTGGGATCGAGACCTGCATCGGGTTCTCTGCTCAGCAGGGAGCCTGCTTCCTCCTCTCTCTCTGCCCGCCTCTCTATTTGTGATCTCTTTGTCAAATAAATAAATAAAATATTTAAAAAAATCTATTAGTTCATGTATTCTTCATGACTAACAGTTAAATCCTAGTATTACTCTCATTTTAATGCAAGGAAATGAACTTCTGGAAGTTTGTGTGAATTACCCAATATATAAAGAACTCAAATGATTCAATGAGATCAGGAAATGGGTCAATGAAATGGAAAAATAAATAAAAGAAATAAGTGGCAATACACAACAAAAAACGAAATGTGGATGGCTCATAAGCATATGAAAATGTGTGCAACCCTATTAACCATATTATATTAAAACCATGGTTCCCTCCAGATAAGCCTAAGTCGAAAGTCAGGTAATACCAACAGTTGTTAAGATATGAGGCAGTGGGTAGTCTCATCCAACAGTGATGTGCTTATCTACTGATACAACCACTGTGGAGTTAGTACAATAGCATCAGTCAAGTTGAACATTTGCATATCCTGAGCCAAGAAATGCTACTACTTCTATATAGTTTTGAGAAACTCTTTCAGAAGAGCAACAGACTTGCACATGAAGACTTTTTCAGAACCAGAATTCAGACCTGGATATTCTTATCCTTTGAATTCTTTGCAACTACTACCTTATACCAAAAGTAACCAGAAGTTCAGTTGTAGTCACCCAAGTAACATTCCTACCATGCTATAGCTCTACTTAAGTCTTCGAGAGACATTAGAAAGAATAGAAATGTAGAGAGAGCAGATGATATGTTCAGAGACAGTGAGGCATCCAAGTAGACACCAGTCACCAATCAGGAGGCACTTTCCAATTGGGTAAAGATGTATGGATTCCTATAGCAAAAGAGCAATCCTAGGGGCAGCTGGGTGGCTCAGTTGGTTGGGCGACTGCCTTCGGCTCAGGTCATGATCCCAGAGACCTGGGATCGAGTCCCACATCAGGCTCCCTGCTTAGCAGGAAGCCTGCTTCTCCCTCTCTCACTCCCCCTGCTTTTGTTCCCTCTCTAGCTGTGTTTCTCTCTGTCAAATAAATAAAATCTTAAATATATATATATATATTAAAAAAAAAAAGAGCAATCCTATTAAGAAACAAATACCTCTAGTAAGCTTCAATGGATCTGTGTATGGGTCTATTTAAAATAAAGTAACCCCCTCTTTTGGATATTAGCAAAGTCCTTCTCCCTCAGAGACAGATGCTGCCTCTGGGAATTAGAGAATGGTATCAGTTTTTACCCAGCTGAAATATACAACCAATGCAGTTCAATTTATTTGAACAGAAATCATTCCTGTTTGTACTTCCAGTAGCAATATCAACATCTGTAGTTAATAGATCATCCAGTAAGAAACACTCTTTTAATTAAACTCTCTATATATGAATATTCAAAATATTCCAGCCAACATCACCATTAAAATATTATGTTAAAATAATTTGTTTATAACTAACAAAACTTTTAAGGGGTTCCAGGAGTCATGTCTTGGGAAAATATTGGAAAATTTTCTGTCAGAGGAATACCCACAAAGTATTTTCCAATAATGTCACAGGACAATAGAGGTTTTGTTTTTGTTTTTGTTTTCAAGTATTGGGTTTAATAATAGGATTATATACCCTACCACCAAGCAGTGTTATTTTTTTTCCTAAAATTTCTTTAAACTACACCTAAAATAAGTAACAAATTGAATTTTGCAACACCAAAGAAAACATTCTAAACTTAATACTGAATAAGTAATTTGTTTTCAATAGACTTATACAGGCATAGCACTATAGCATGGTACGAGTATGTGTAGGTAAAGGTCAGTGTTTTTAATCAAGATCGACTCTAAAATAATGCTTATTGGTATTGTATCTACGTGTCTGAAAAATGTACTGAGTGACAGTGCCATGTCAGAGCCAACATCTTCAGTGTTCCTACTAATCATCTAACCTTTTTCATTAGGCACCAACTCTAGTACAGGGGGGAAAAAAAGAATCACATTTAGTTGCGTTCTGCTCCACTGAGCCCATTGAAGATGGCTTTTCTGTCTCACTCTAATGGTTTCATGGGGGGTGGGGATTGATCTGTGAATCTCTTGCATGATATGAGTGAAATTTTATATGAGAATGAAGTGTCAGGTGGTGTCAAGTTCTCTCATCACCAAGCAGCAGAGGGAGGCTGGGCTGACAAGGAGTTATCATTTTCATAAGATACGGCTTTGTTTTGATTTTTATGAACAGCAGGTTTTATGCTTTTTTTGCATGATGTGGTCAAAGAAACTAGTGTTGAGTACTTGACTTAAATATTGTGAATGGTAAATAAAAGCTAATTCTATTGCATGCTAATTCTCTTAAAATCATTCACTTCATTGGACTTTCCTTAATTTCTTTCTGTGTGTTTCACTGCACCTTACAGATTACAAGTCCCTTAATAAATCAAAAGGAGTGCCTACCACTTGTCTGTTCAATAGGCTACCTACTCTCCTTACCACTAATTAACAAAGTCAGTCCATTCTCCTCCAGTACGCAAGTACACATTTCAAACAGTATTGGCCCATAAACAAACAGTAAAAGAAATGCCTCATGGAACAACCATGTTTAGACATTCATTTCAAAGTCCTTTTTCTCTCTCCCTTGTTTTTAAAGATTTTATTTATTTATTTGATAGAAAGAGAGCATGGGGAGGGGCAGAGGAGAGGGAGAGAATCCCAATCAGACTTAACCCAGAGTGAGGAGCCCTCAGTGGGACTCTATCTCATGACCCTAAGATCATGACTTGAGCTGAAATAAAAAGTCAGACACTTAACCAGGTACCCCAGTCCATTTTCTCTTAATTCCACAAATTATGGAGCAAGAAATGAAGCATCAAGGAAAATGAGACATGTTGATTTCCAAGATTTTTTTCTGTTTACCATTCCTATTGTCACAGTTCATGTGGTAAAAACCTATATTAACAATGCTAAGCCCATAGATTTCTGTCTTTTGTTACATTAAAATTTGAAAATGACATTTTTACATTATAAAATATACTCCATGTTGTACTTCTTAAATGTTTTCATTGCCTGGCATTCACATCTTATTGCTGTGGGAATAAGAATGTTTTCTTTAGGTCAAATTACTGTGTGGTGAGGCAAGGACCAATTTTCAGTTTAATGCAAATTCTCTTTTGGGGTTCTGCATGAAATATTCCTTGCCTTTGAGGTGATTATTTATATTTTATTAAAGAAATGCTGATTTTTGAGTTATGAGATGCTATTAAGTTGAATTAGCTTTATTTAAAAACATCTTCACTTGTATTATATACAAAGATCAAAGTTCCAGTTATGGGACTTGACAGAGGTCATATTACACATGCTTTTCATATTGCAGATACCTTCCTTGTACAACATTAAAAAAAGTGTTGACACATTATGCTGTAATTATCTTTAATTTTGATGATACTATAAAATAACCAACCGTGGCATTATGAACACATGACTCCTGAATATTCAAAATTTGATAAGTTAGACAGAGAAAGACAAACACCATATGATCTCATTTATATGCATAATCTTAAGGATAAAAAAAAAAAAACTCACAGATTGGTGGTTGCCAAAGGGAGGGAGTGGGGGTGGAAGAAATGGGTGAAGGGAATCAAAAGGTACAAACTTCTAGTTATAAAATAAATAAGTCATGAGGGTATTATGTACAACATGGCCACTACAGTTAATACTATATTACACGTTTGAAAGGGGCTAGGAGAGTAGATCTTAAAAGTTCTCATAACAAGAAAAAACAAATTCTGTAATGGTGTCTGGTGACAGATGTTAAGTAGGTGAATATTACAGTGACCATTTTTCAGTATATGCAAATATACACAAACCATTATGTTGTACACTTGAAATTAATAGACTGTCTTATTCAAAGATACTTCAATTTAAAAAAGCAAAGGAAAAAATTTAAGTAATTTCCAATTAATTCTTGGCATTGTTATGATACTAAAACTCATCTTCTGAGGGTGAGCATGTGAAAGTCTAGGTCTCCTTCCATTAAATCATGACTTTAATTTGTCCAATTTATCAAACAATAGGTGGCATCTGTTCTTCCCATAACCTTCAGGTTTATTTGCCATTATTATTCCATAAGATTTTGCCAGCTTTTCAAAGTTACTTTATATAAAATCACACAAGTAATAATAAAAAATGTGTTTTAAAGTTCCGTGGGATAGTAGCATAAATCTGTTGAATAATTTTTCCATTCAGGGCGGCAAAAAAACATTTTGGTATTGAGAAAGCCATCTCAGATTTTATTACCTCTCTTCTTTCACTGCAAAGATGGATTTTTTTTTTCTGAGAAAAAAGAGTCCTTCTTTGTGCATTTTCTCAAAACACAAAAATGTTTTTCTTAGCTTTGCTTTTATTAAATTATGAACATATCACTGAACAGTATTTTAACACTATAGCCCAAACCCATTTATTTAGATGTCCACAAAACCAGAATAAATGATAATTGAAAAAGATTCAAAGAACCATTTGTCTTTAAGTAGTAATCTTTTTCTTCAGTGTTGGTATGAATTAAAAGTATAAACTGGAAGTAGGGGCACCTGGGTGACTCAGTTAAGTGTCCAACTCTGGATTTTAGCTCATGTCCTGATCTCAGGTTTGTGAGATTGAGGCCTGCATTGGGATCTCTGCTGCTAGGCATGGAGTCTGCTTAAAATTCTCTCTCTTCCTCTGTCCCTAACCCCCCACCACTCTCTCTCTTCCTCTTTCTCTCTCTCTCTCTCTCACTCTCTCTCTCTCTCTCTCTCTCTCTCTCTCTCTCTCACACACACACACACACACACACACACACACACACACACAGATATAAACCAGAAGTAAGAAAGTATTCATGGAAATATTCATTTTTAAATTCCTTAAGTACTTCAGGAACACCTACTTAAATGCAAATAATTGATATGCTAACTACAAATATTTTTTTGTCTGATTTATTCCTTGTTCAACCCTAATGCCTCATTAATGAAGTTCTTCTGCACGTTTTGATGTTATCACAGCTTTAGAAAACCTAAGCCAAATGTCATGTGTCTTTTCCAAAAGAAACACAGCATGCTTCATAGCAAACTGGACTCCTTCTGATTTTCTATGATTTCTGTGATGGAATTTTTGTTTATGTCAAGACCAAGGTCAAGAACAAATGATTTTGCTGCATAATCACTCTTGTCTGCAAAGAAAAGTTTACCAGTCTATTTATGCTTTGATCTATCCTGCAAAAAAAGGGAACTTAAAAATATAGAATTATGACATTTTAGAATTATAACATCAGAGATAATCAATCCTACCCTATTTGTTTGACTATGTTTGCTATAGAGAAAATTGAACCCTAGAGGAATTAAGTGACCTGACCACATTATTAATGGCAGACTTTAGAATAGCCATTGACTCTACTAGTGCAAGTCCCATTCCAGGGTTCTGGCTACTACGGTTTAAATATTTCCCTTTTTGCTTAGACTTTATTTCTATTAACTCAATTTTCTCGTTTAGTTATATTGTCTAATAGGAGATGGATGTGTATCTCTCCGTAAAACATTTTACAAACCAACTCTTCTTAGATTGTATATATGCAATAAAAATAAAGTAAAAGGTAAATTTTCAGGGAATCTAGGATAAAACATATGATTTTAGCAATAGTATGCTTGTATTAGATGAGTTAAAGAAAATAATTTCAGTTATTTGGAACACCTAATTCACTTTACCGAGGTACCAGTCTTCTTAAATTGCAGCATTTCAATTGCATCGTAAAACTGGCATCTGCCAGCTCATTTTTTCTTTCTTTTTCCATTTTTCAGAAATACAATTTCTTATTACTTTTTAGATAATAAAATTATTCCCTATCTTCAAATGTATCACATATATTTAGTACCTATCATGTGTCAGGCATACTTGTAATGTTTTCTCCGAATGTTTTTACTTAGAACACTCTAGAACCCTACAAAATAAGTTTTTCTATAACCATTTGTCAAAAGAGAAACCTCCAGCTTAGAAAAGTTTAGTCCCTCTTGTCGCGGGTCATATAGCTAATAAGAGTTAAAGCAGAAATTCAAACCTGGGAAGTCTAACAAAGGAACCCCTAGTAAAATGTGATCTTGTAGGGGTGCCTGAGTGACATAGTCAGTTAAGTATCCAACTTGATTTTGGCTCAGATTTCCCCACTGATCTCAGAGTCATGGGATTGAGCCCCATGTCAGGGTCCACACTCAGCGTGGAGTCTGCTTGAGGTTCTGTCGTTCCTGCTGCCTTGGCCCCTCCCCCTCTCATGTTCTCTAAATGAATGAATGAATGAATGAATGAACCAACCAACAAATAAATAAATAAAATCTGTAAAATATGACCTTGTATAAGATCCCCAAAGTCAATTTCTTTTTCAAGGGAATTTATATCAATAAATGGTAGCCTTTTACTCATTTCTCCATATTTTTAAAGTCAATTTCTTTTTCAAGGGAATTTATATCAGTAAATGGTAGCCTTTTATTCATTTCTCCATATTTTCACCTTGTAGCACCTACCAATAGCAGAAAAAAAGGAAGGAAGGAAGGAAGGAAGGAAGGAAGGGAGGGAGGGAAGGAGGGAGGGAAGAAGGAAGAAGGAAGGATGGAAGGAAGAAAACTAGGATGGTTGTCAAGTTGGGCACAGAACTCAATTGCTATAGAGACTGAATTTTATCTCCCCTATGACCTTCTGAATAGCCATATGAAATGCTTCCTAGAACTATCCATCCAGGACAAAAAGGGGGACGTATTGGTTCACCTGCATTTGTCTCCTGTTGTCAAGTTTCCTGCACTTTCTGTTCACACAAACATGAACACTGAGGTGATTCCCACAGGCTCTACACTTTGCATTCAAAGAAGCTCCAGGACAAGAAACAGGAAGAATACCCATGTGAGCTCAGAGCAAAGCCGCATTTGGCTGCATCTGCTCAACTGGTCATTGTACAGCATGTGTAAGGTTCAGGAAGAACTACAGTTGAATATAAGAGAAGTCCATTTCAAAGTCTTGTTTTGTCTTCCAATTTTATTCTTTTCCCATATTTCTGATAGGTAGAGAAGCACATATAGCACAACTGGAAAAAAATCTACAGTTTTGAAATAATAGATACCTTCAAGTTCAGAGCATAGCTTACTAACCTAAACTCAGTCCTAACTGGTCCAGTGGTAAAACAAGTTAGAAATGTCCTGGGGAAAGGAAGACAACCTTACAGATTCATAGAGTTGTAGAAAGAGAGGGATCATGAAGTATCACTTAGTCCAAATGCTACCCTGAAGCATTAACTTATAACATATTTTATTGTCTTGACATTTAAGTATAGTCAATTGACACAATTACTTTTGGGACAAAATTTTACTTACTTTCTTGGATAGGATATCAGCACTAACTGCTAGAGTCACAGAATGAATCAAGAAAGTCATTCTTGTGTCTAATAAAGGAAATTTAGTATTTTTGGGCTCATCAAATTCTTCCTTATGAATAAGACTATTAGTGACTAAGAACTCAATAAACAGGAAGCAGGCATACATGAACAGGAACATTGCATACACATTTTCCATGGAAGTGTCTGTTATCTTTAGTTTAAATATGAGCTCACGGTAGGGACGCCTGGGTGGCTCAGTTGGTTAAGCAATTGCCTTTGGCTCAGATCATGATCCCAGAGACCTGGGATCGAGTCCCACGTCGGGCTTCCTGGTTGGCGAGAAGCCTGCTTCTCCCTCTTTCACTACCCCTGCTTGTGTTCCCTCTCTGGCTGTGTTTCTCTCTATCAAATAAATAAAATAAAATCGTTAAAAAAAATAAAATAAATACGAGCTCACGGTAAACTGGTTCTTAGATTTGTTTTTTTTCAACTTTGATCTCTGGACTTAAATGAAATCAACATCTCCACCTTTGCTTGTGGTAGGTTATGAACATTTTATGTGAAATCTCTTCTGGAAATCTTTTACTGCCACCTCTTTGGGACCATGTACTTGGAATTTTTGTTTGGAGTATATGGGTACCAGTTCAAAATACAAGAAACAAAACACATACATACATTCAGGCAGGTAATCAAGCATATACACAGATATCCTTTAAGTGTCCTAATAAAAAGTTCATAGAATTTCTGGCTTTCTGGATTCAAATTACAAGTGATATCATTAGTATTCTCTCTAATTCTTAACTCTGCTTTTGCCATAGTGGCTTAATTCCTAAATGTAGGCATCAAGAAATTTAGACTTATGTTTTATCAGTCTAGTAAACTTAGGGGAAGGGCTTGTTCTTTCCCCCTAGCTCTAGGAAAATTTCCAGAAAACACTCTGATTGGTTGTTGTGGTACGTATCCATTGTTGAGGATAGGAGAATGGAATGCCACTTGCCAAGGGCTGGATCACATGCTGACTCTAGGAAGAAGAGGGTAGAAACAATTCCTCCCTAACTACATAGATAGTCTAGAAGAGCCAGTGAATCTTTAAAAGTCAATCTGTGTGTAATTACCAAAAGAAGGGATGTTGAGACTACAAAAATGCTAGGCATATCTTCCGTGTTTTTCTAATAGCTTATGAGAGTTTAGAAAGTCTGTCTCCCCACTGGTCCAGAAGCATCTTGAGGTCAAAGGTTGTTTCTTATAAATTTTCTTGAAACTCTGATCTATCAGAGTGCCTGACACTTACTACAGATTAAAAATTGAACTGATCACAGTTCCTCTTATTAAAACTATCCCATGTCCTTCTGTTCAGTTTATTTATAGAATAAACCAACCACTTTAAAACTATTTATGACAAAGAGCAACCACCCTGTAATTCAGATTACACCATGCAAAATGGATCAATAATTAATATTCTATCCAATAGAGAGGATCAAATCAAATGCTTAAGAAAAATAGTATGGGTAGTACTGTTGAAGTCTGCTTCCAAATTTATCCTCAAAACATTTCATGATCAGTAGTAGTTCTGTAGATTTTTATGCATGTAAATAAAGTAAATGTGCAAATTAATAAAATTGTATCATGTTTCATCATGAATAATGAATAGCTGCAGAGACTTCAATGAGAAAACTAGATCTGCTACATTTTAAGCATTTCAACAAAAACAGAAGTGGGAATCCATTAATATGTAGTCTAGATGTTTTTCTTTGTATTTAATCTGTTACAGAAAACAAAATTGTAATGTCGTTAAACCAAAAGAAAGCAATTGTATATCTATTCAGGTTTGACCATTCTCTTACCATCGCATCTTATCTGTCACTCACATAGGGATAAAATAATATCCCTGCTTTAAAAGAAAAATTTCCAAAGTGCTGAAACAATTTTACACAATTCATGGTGAATGTAAAAATAGCCTACAATAGGGTCTTATGCCAAATTAGGCAGCACTTTAGAGAAGCAGGGAATAAAGGCTCCAAGTGAGAGGGAGCTAGGAAGAGAGCATTCTCCTCCTTGTCAGAATAATTGGTTCATTAAATGGAAGGAGAGAAGAGGAAGAGATAAAATGGGAGGAGAGTTCCCACTATTAAATATGTATTTCACAATGTCTCTCTCAACTCGCTTTGCAGCATCACGGCTGATATACACATATCCTAATAAGCAGCAAAGTGAATAGGGAGCTGGACTCCCAAATGTTCAGTCTCCCCCCTCCCATGATAAAGAGGAGGGTGCACTGGTTCCCCTAATCCCAGGGATCAGGCCCTGAAGCTAAGCAAAAGGAAGAAAGGACTGATTAAAGCCACAACAGTCAAGACCTTTGTGCAGTTGTGATGTGTGGGTGTGTATAGACACATGCCTGTATAAAGAGCACACATGTGGTCAGTGGAGTGCTGTGAGTGAGCCTCTAGGATGAATAGTGCCATTATAAACATAAGTCATTATTAGTAGCCAGCATAAATAGGTTGGCCTGTCATGGGGTTAAGATCTGTGATCCACTGGGACTTGCTACTCTTCAAAGCAAGGGGATGCAGCTGCTGTTAACAGAAAAATCTGTCTTGAGAACATATCCAAGGGCCCATGGAAAAGTGGTTGCTCATAGATGTGGTCTTTAATTAAAGTGGTTGTTGTAGAGAGAAGGTCATCAATCGGAGGTGACCCTTGGATCAGGTTTTGATCTCCAACTCACTGTTCAGTTTTATTCAAGGGACAAAGAGTCAGGAGGGAACCAGAGGGAATAATATCAAGGCAGGAGACACATTTACTTGTGATGTGTCAAACCATAAAGGGTTCAAAGTTTGGGTTTTGGTTCAAATAAAATCCCAAGAGTTCAGATGGTTTTTTAAACCCTCTGAACCTTATCAATGCAGACAACCAGCTGAAAGAAATCTTGCAAGAGCAAAATGGTCCTCAAAACGTTTGGCTACTTGACGAAAAAATCTGGCCAGAAAAATACCATCAGCAATTTAGCCAAATCCAGGCAAATGACATGGAAAAGTGTGCTTTAAATGTCCTGCAAGGCAGCTTTCCCAGATTTAGCTGCTGTTTGCCTAAAGAAAGTGAGATTATGAATGGAGGTACAAATGGTGTACCTCACATTTAAAAGAAGTCTTGCCAAGAAACAAACAAGCAAACTCGGAGTGTTCATAGAGTCACAGATTATTCAGATTAGATTATTGAGAATAGAAAACAAATAAAAAAACACACAGAATGCTCAAGATTAGGTATAGCAACACTGTCACTCAATACATATTCTGTCTTCCATGTTTCCTGATTTTTCTTCTCCTAGAATAGAAGCTTAAGAAGAGCAATGATCGAAAAATTAGTGAGGAAAGAGGAAATCTAAATTTTCATAGCTACCTATTCTTTTTTCATCCCTTCACCTCCACTGTCATTACTTCTACTGTGATGGAATAGGACTGCATATGGGTGAATCTTTACAGAATTTCCTCTCTTTAGCATCCTCTCCTTATCATCTGTGAAATGATGCTCTTCTAGATTTTTTGTATGTTCTTTCTCTACTGCGACTATTCAAGGTTGCTCTTTTCTTTCACCTTCTGTATCCTGGCCTTTTCTCCTTATTTTGCCATAAATATTTTCTTAGCATCGTAGCTGGCAAGCACACAGCAAAGCAATATTCAGATGCACATGCTGGAGAATAGCTTTATGTGTTTTTTCTTCTGAGGTAAATTCTGTTTTGTGAGAATAATTTACTAATAAAAATAATGTCCAGTGATGAAGGAGAATCTGTAGAAGAAGGAGTCCTCAAATTCCATCACCTATGCAGCTGTTGTGAATAATATACTGTGTAGACCTCTCACCCTTCCCTCAGCTTCTGGAATTACGCACTGCCAAGAGATTACAGGTGTATCTCACAGGCAAGTGCTCTTGACCTCACTCCAGTCCAGCTTCACCCAAGAACACCCTCTCCCAGGGACAAGTTTGACCAAAGATTTGCAGATGTGAGAGTGGAGAACCTTTAACTTCTTCCCCCATAATTTACCCTAATTTGTGACAACTCTGAAGAGCCAGCCTAATTTCAGATCACTGCTCTCTTTTAAGATCACCTAAGCATTTGGTCACAGTCACTTACCATTTATCTCCTTCTGCCTCATCCTGCCTTCCTCACTTGCTTACAGATGCATCTCCTGAGATCACTCCCTAATAAACCTTGTGCATCTAGCCCTCTGTTTCTAAAAATACTCAGTGTAAAACAGAACTTCTTACATTCTCGAGCAGGCCAGTTAGCTTCCCATAAATATTACTGTTGAGTAGAATCCTGCTGCTGATAGCAGAGTGGCTTACATCTTGCATTAGGAAGAGGAGGGTGTTGTAGGGGGAGCTGAAGTGGAGACTATGTGAGGAAGAGTGAATAGAGGTCAGTGCGGGCCTTGGCAATTATGGGTGCATAATAATGGGTCTTAGCATACTAGAGGAAAACCCTAGCCTCTGTCAGACAAGCTATCATTCCATTTTCACCTCCAACCTGCAAATTTCAAACCTGATCCTTACTTTTTATATCTGCCCTCCATATTGCAGGTACAAAAACATTTCAGAACAAATGCGATCTGATCATTTTCCTATAAATAGAGATCTTAATTATCACATTTATCCATTTTATTTCTTTTGAAAGGTTTTTAGAGGTTGTATATCAATGACATTCCTTCCGAAGGATTTGCATTTGAAAGGCTGTTGTTCAAATTTAATTCACATTTGACACAATGTTTTCTCTTGCAGAACATTATGGAGTATCTGAAAATCAGTTTTCAGCACGCTCTATTCTACATCGCTCTGATCATTTCTCTTTTTATTATGGGTATATTCTAAGTGAATTTCATGTGTGTTGTGGAAATTTTAAAAATCAGAAAATGTTCATATTCTTTATTCAGTTCCGTTTTGATTTTTAACCTGCTCTTCCTATATTGTCTTCCCCATGGGGAATGCTGCCAACAGAAGCCTGCAGGACAGGGTCTCTGGGCTTCCTGGGATTTCTGGGGGCCAGAGCAAGCATTAACCTGAAGGGAGCACAGTGCCTAGTTGATGGAGAGTCACAATTAATTTTTGTCTCTGACTCTTTGCTCTTCTCCTGTGAGAGCAAGTCTGTATGAAATCACTCCACATGCCCCGATGGCTTGTTTTGCACGTCAGGCTCCAGCAGTTCTCAGCGAAAAGTGAGGTTACATCCCACAAACCCAAGCTAGAGTGAGGGCTCTCTTTAAGGGGAGCAGGATGTATGGCTTTGCTCCTGGCTAATCCCATTATCTCAGGGGGAAAAGAAAATAACATGGGGTATCCATAGAAGAGGTATCCTTCTTAAGGAGAGCTGTCCAGCAAGGCGATTAGAGACAGTGGGAATTAGCAGCTCTTTGGTATGTTGTTCTCATATTAGGAAATCTTATCCCTGGAGTGAGATCCCCCACCCCACCCCGCCCAGTAGATACACACCAAAATCAGATGCAAATGCAGGATACATAGTAAACTGCAGAAGGGTATGCTGCCTTCGTATCATTGCTCATTTTACAGGTTTTGTCAGTTTCTGAAAAACGGTGGAGGATAATTGGCCTGAGATGTAAAGCCACACTCTGCTGTTCCAAGGAACAAAGAAAGACAGCTTTAGCCCACGAGGCCATATTTTGTGAAACACACTCTTCCTTTTTAGTAATGAGCAGATACACAGTGCTCTTTCTCAGCTCTGAAAAATCTGTAGTTCTCCCCTTGCAATGTTGTACAAGGCATTTAAACGGGTGCCATTTGTAATGCTGTGGTCGGTCTCATTGAACCAAGAGCCTACACTTGTTATCTTCACGAAAGGCGGACTAGCACTCCGGCGTGGCTGTGTGAGAGCTGCAATATCCTTCCAGCGTGTTTGACCTCAGGAAGATAGCATCAGAAACAGTGATAGCAAATGATCAGGACCCAGAAGCTGCCGTCCTAGCCACTATCATGGTCTTCTAGATGTATTCCATGTTTCCTGTTTAGAAGTGGGCAAATATTTGTCAAGAAATATAAATATGAAAATCTGACTGGGGAATTTAGGTCACACGGAGAACAAGTAGCCAGTATTCCCCAGGAAATCACGACCATGTTATCAAAAAGAAAACACATTCCCCGTCCAGACTTGGTCATCGTGCTACGAGGCCGGTACTGTGGCATTGCCAAAGGTGACTAGGCTCACACCTCTACTTTTTGTTCTTACTTGTTTGAACTGTCTCACCATGCTGACTTCTCTTTAAGGCCCTGCCCCCACCCCTGCCACATGTCATTTATACTGTAATTTATGTGACTTACTTTAATCTACTCTGGATAAAACAGTCAGAGTGATCTTAAAAGTTAATTTGATTTACTTTTACACATCCTTAATAAAAATGTCCAATCACTCCCATCATACTCAATAAAATCAGAGCTCTTCAGCAGAGGCCCAGACTAGGCACACTGTATGCTTCCCTCTCAATTGCTTATGCCTTCACACTGCTCTTCTTCTCCCTCATTATACTCCAGCCACAGCAAGTGGCTTTCTTTTCTTCTTCTAGGACACACAAGTGTTTTCTTTCCCCAAACTGTCCTCACCCTACTCTCACTTAAACTAATTATTTACTTCACTGTCTTATGTACTTCCTTAAACTAATGATTTAGTTACTGAGACTCAGGTGAGTCTCAGGCTTCACCTTAAGTGTTACTGTCTCATTTGGCCAACTAAAGAATGGAGCTTAACATCCCATCCCATCCTGTTTTCATCTTCAACATTTTTGTGGATCCATGGAACCCCTTCCTTTCTCTTCCTTTATCTTGTGTGTTTCAATAGAGAAAGACAAAGCCAAAGTAATGTCATTGAGCATAGGAGAGGGCATCACAGATGGGAAGGAGAGATAACATATGATGGAGGGCATCAGCATGGTTCCGTGTCTTCTCAAAGGGCTCCTGGCAAAATGAGAGCAGAAACAAGCTAAGCAGATGGTAGGAGTCATCTGCTTTTGCAATTCAGTTGTTTATATTTTGCCTGCCTTCTTGTCACTTTCAGCTCTTGAGCCCTTATAGGCAGGGTCTTGTCCATGATTATTATTGGAGGTGTCGCCTAATGAAAGTTGAGTATTTTATAAACACTAACCGTTAATAGTAAATTTTTTAAGGTGGTGGAGGGAAGTTCAGGATTATATATGATAAACTTAACTTGAACCAATGGTGTTTCAAATTAGTTAGATGACCTTGAATAGAATTGGCCAGAGTTTCCTATGTACATTTTCTCAAACAGCTTTTACAATGCTAATTACTCTAGTGATATCAGGTGGACTCACCATCTGAATGTGAAAAAAATAAGCCGTTTTTTTTTAGTAGTTGAACAGTCCTAAAGTATAGCAGCAGTAGGAGCTTTTAACATACAAAGTTCACTCATTCAATTCACATTTATTATAGTGGACGTATTTGTTGGTGATATAGATCACAAGGAGAACGAGTCCTTGCCTTATCACCTTATGCTATTTAAACTAGAAAGATGAACAAAACAGAAACAAACTATTTAGTTCTCTAGCACAATCAGACTTACCTATTGAAAAGTATGTTTGATCCTGCCCTTGCATAATCAGTGTTTTTTGTTTGTTTTTTTTGTTTTAAGACTGAAATTTTTTCTTGGGTTAGGGCTTAAGCTGACAAAAATATGTTGTTCATGGGTTTTTGCCAACATGAAAACTTTGAGTTTGATAATCATAGGGAGGGTAATGAATCAGACAAGAAACCATTGGAAACGAGTTTATAACTATGACATTGTGGTTGGGTTTTTGCTTATTTTTTCTATGATAATAAATTCTAAGGGTATATACCTAAATTTAATACAAAAATAAACCTGCAATTTTTAATATGCAGAAATTAATTTTGTATAAAAAATATAAAGCATGACGGGGTGCCTGGGTGGCTCAGTTGGTTAAGCAACTGCCTTCGGCTCAGGTCATGATCCCGGAGACCCGGGATCTAGTCCCACATCGGGCTCCCTGCTTGGCAGGAAGCCTGCTTCTCCTTCTCTTCCCTCCCCCTGCTTGTGTTCCCTCACTAGCTGTATTTCTTTCTGTCAAATAAGTAGATAAAATCTTAAAATATATATATATATACATATGTATATATATATATATATATATATGAAGCATGTAAAAAAATTCTATGATTTATAAATGTCAAAAATAGTGACCATGGATGAGCAGGAAGTACCTTAGATCTTACTGGTCTATTACAATTGTTATCATAAATGTTAGGTATGTGTATTTGACAATGTATTTTTTTTTTTTAGATTTTATTTATTTGAGAGAGAGAGAGAGCATGAGAAGAGGGAGGGTAAGAAGGAGAAGCAGACTCCCTGCTGAGCAAGGAGCCTGATATGGGACTCGATCCTGGGACTCAAGGATCATAACCTGAACCGAAGGCAGTCGCTTAACCAACTGAGCCACGCAGGCACCCCTGGCAATGTATTTTTAGATCAGCATTTGCATATAATGTTTAGAATATTCACAATGTAAAAAAAAAAAAAAAAAGAATATCCACAATATGTTACTCACACATTGTATAAGTCTATTGTGTGTTCTATTGTGTGTTTAGAAGTTAATTCTGTCAGTAAGTAAAGGGTTTGAGATTTTACCCTACTTAGAAATTAACAAGGTAGCTTGCCACAGTTTCATAGATGCTGGCAGAAACTGAGACTTCTAGATTAGAGACATAGGCTTTATTACTCACAGCACTGTAGGCAGCATAACTTTATGTTTGCATTAGTCTCTCTTCACCTCCAAGTCCCAGAGGGACAATGGCGAGATGGACCCATATAGATGCTACACACACAGTAGGTCTGTGTCATTAAGAAGAACACTGATGTTAGGAAAACCCAATCTTGGGGCGCCTGGGAGGCTCAGTTGGTTAAGCGAGTGCCTTCAGCTCAGGTCATGATCCTGGAGACCCAGGATTGAGCCCCACATCGGGCTCCCTGCTCTGGCGGGAAGCCTGCTTCTCCCTCTCTCACTCCCTCTGCTTGTGTTCCCTCTCTGGCTGTGTTTCTCTCTGTCAAATAAATAAAATATTAAAAAAAAGGAAAACCCAATCTTTTATTTATTTATTTTTAATTTAAATTCATTTATTTAATTAAATTTAATTAACATATATTGTATTATTTGTTTCAGAGGTAGAAGTCAGTGATTCATCGGTCTTATATAACACCCAGTGCTCATTGCATCTACCGCATCCCCCACCCCTCTCTCCTCCAGCAAACTTCAGTTTGATTTCTATGATTAACAGCCTTTGATGTTTTGTCTTCCTCTCTGGTTTCAACTTGTTTTATTTTTTTCTCTCTTCCCCTATGATCCTCTGTTTTGTTTCTTTAATCCCATATATGATTGAGATCATATGATAATCATCTTTCTCTGATTGAGTTATTTTGCTCAGTATAATACCCTCTAGTTCCTTCCACTTCGTTGAAAATGGCAAGATTTCATTTTTTGATGGCTGATTAGTATTCCATTGTATGTATATACTACATCTTCTTTATCCATTCATCTGTTAGTGGACATCTGGGCTCTTTCCATAGTTTGGTTATTGTGGACATTGCTGCGAAAAGCATTGGGGTATAGGTGCCCTTTCAGATCACTGTGTTTGTATCTTTGAGGTAAATTAGAAGTGTAATTGCTGGTTCATAGGGTAGCTCTATTTACAACTTTTTGAAGAACTTCCATACTATTTTCCAGAGTGGCTGCACCAGCTTGCATTCCCACTAGCAGTGTAAGAGGGTTCCCCTTTCTCTGCATCCTCACGAACACCTGTCAAGGAAACCCCAATCTTTAAAGGCACTACTAGCAAAGCTACCTAGTCATTGCTCCAGAGGGAGTAATCATCTTTATTATTTTCTTCAGGAAAAAAAAAATATATATACATATAAAATATATATATATATAAACCTTAGCCCCAGAGGGAGATTCTATCTCTATCTTCCAAAGTTCTTCTGCTATATAAACATTCTGGAAAAGATAGTCTGGGACAAAAGCTGTGATAAGACACATACACATGTCATAAAGAATTACCTTGTAAAAATAGCACTTATTATGAAATAGCGTGCTAAAAAAAATTATCAGTTTTAAATAAAACACTTTATTTTTAATTTTTTTTAAAGATTTTATTTATTTATTTGACAGAGAGAGAAAGATCACAAATAGGCAGAGAGGCAGGCAGAGAGAGAGAGGAGGAAGCAGGCTCCCTGCTGAGCAGAGAGCCCGACGTGGGCCTTGATCCCAGGACCCTGAGATCAAGACCTGAGCTGAAGGCGGAGGCTTTAACCCACTCAACCACCCAGGCGCTCCTAAATAAAACACTTTAAACAACAAACTTAAAAGACATGCTGAGGGCAATTTATATTTACAACTTGAATGAAAGCTTTTTGCATGAAAATTTGTATTTAAACTTAAAGTTTGAGAAGTCACATTCTGACATTTTTTAAAGAATGTGAGCCCAGCTTTGGTAAACAATACATCATTGTCCTTCTGACACAGAGAGAAGAATGCAGTTTCTGGAATGTTGAGTCCAGAAATTTTGAAATAAAACATTTAATTTCTCAGAAAGATAAAATTGCTTCTTTTAAAAAAAATGTTAAAATTTCAGAATATTAGAACTTATAATTCTTAGATAAATTCTGTCACCTCAGAAGATTCTTGATGTTTATTAGCATAATTTAACCCATACAACCCCGTGTTACACAGGTACACAGTCCTCAAAGAAGATTCAGAAACATGAGTCCACATGTTACAATGGTCTTGGAATGGTTAGAATTCTCTGCTTAAAGTCATGAATATAGAGAAAATTGGGATTTCTAACAAACTTCCGCAACTGTAATTTTCCACATTACATAATTTTCTCTTTTAATTAATTCCTCACACTTCTGTCAAATACCCCTTGTGTTATGCCATTTACAGTGAACTGGAAAATAAACAATATATAAGATAATGTTAGACTCTCTGGGAACTTACAGTCTCGAAGATGAGTATTAGAGAAACTATATTGATCCAGCCATGCTGCATTGTACATTTCCTAAATAGTAATAAATCACATGGAATCAAAGCTTATTTAAGATTAATCAAGAGGAAGAAAAAGAAAATACTTTCTACATATAACTCTACATTCTTCACCTTAGAAACACCAAAGTTAAATACTTTAATGAAAAATGGCTTGATGCAAATGTATAATAAGCCAAATTCAGCCTTTCAAGCCTTTGTTGGCAAGCTGGAGCAATTAGCTAACCTTGATTTACCTTATTTTTTTCATTTGAGGATGGAGATAATGATACCACCTACACAATAATGTTGCAAAAAAAAATTTAAGAAAAATGGAAAGTACTTGTGACAATGCTCAGCACAAAGTTAGTATTTAAGAAATGTTAGATACCATAGTTGTGATTGCTGATTTAAAGGGTTGCTTCACGGGTGCCTGGGTGACTCAGTTGTTAAGTGTCTGCCTTTGGCTCAGGTCATGATCCTGGAGTCCCAGGATCAAGCCCCACATCGGGCTTCCTGCTCTGTGGGAAGCCTGCTTCTCCCTCTCTCACTCCCCCTGTTTTGTTCCCTCTCTATCTGGGTTTCTCTCTGTCAAATAAATAAATAAAATCTTTGAAAAAAAAGATAAATGAAAAATAAATAAAGGGTAGCTTCACTAGGATAGTTTTCAAAAGTGTTCTACTTGAGGGGCACCTGGGTGGCTCAGTCAGATAAGCATCTCACTTGACTTTAGCTCAAGTCAGGTCATTATCTCAGGGTCCTGACATCAAGCCCCACCTCAAGCCCTGCACTGGGCATGGAGCCTGCTTAAGATTTTCTCTCTTTCCTCTCTCCTTCTCCCTCTCTCCCCCACTCATGCACATAAGCTCTCTCTCAAAAAAAAAAAAAAAAAAAAAAATGCTATACTTGATAGTAGTGCAGTATATTCATTGAAGATACTTTACATGTATACAACAAGCAAATAATTCTGGTTAAGTATTTAAAACCTTATTTTCTTTTTTTTATCAGCTTTATCAAGATATAATTCACATACCATAAATTCACCCATCTAGAAGGTAAAATGTGATGCTATTTAGTCTGTTTATTAAGTTGGGTAACTATTTGTGTAGCTTCTTTGGATAACGGCCTATTTAGATCCTTTGTCTATTTCTAAATTGAGTTATTTGCCATATTATTAATGTATGAGTTCTTTATTCTGTAATCAAGTATCTTATAAAACTTATGATTTGAAAATTTTTTTGCCATTCTTTGGGTTATATTCAGTTTCATGATCTACAATTCCTTGGATGCACACAAGATTTTAATTTTAATTAAATATAAGTTTTTCTTTCATTGCTTTTGTTTGTGTCACATCAAAGAAGATTTGTCTCACCCGAGATCATGAAAATTTATTCTCATATTTTCTTCTAAGAGGGTTTTAGCACTTACATTCATATGTTTGATTCACTTTGAATTAACTCTTTGTTCATGATATTAGGAAATGCTCCAAATTTATTCTTTGCTTGTGGATAACCAATTATTAAAGTATATTTTGTTGAAAATACTGTCCTTTCCCCATTGAATTATCTCAGTAAAGATCAATTGACCATAAACATAAGAGTTTACATTTAGATTCTCAGTTTTATTTCAGGGATCTATAAACCTTATCTATATATCTTATTCCAATATTACATCATTCTAATACTATAGCTTCATATTAAGTTTTAAAGGAAGGAGGTGTGTGGCCTCCAAATTTGTTCTTTTCAATATTGTTTCGGCTATTCTGGGACTCATATTTCCATAAGAATTTAAGGATCAGCCTCACAATTTCTGCAAAAGATGCCAGCTGGGATTTTGACATGCATTGTGTTGACTCTGTGTATCAATTTATGGAGTATTACCATCTTAACAGTATTGTTTTCCCATCCACAAACATGGATGTCTTTTCATTTACTTATGCTTCTTTTAAAATCTTTCGACAATGTTGAATAGTCTTCACTTTTTTTTGTTAATTTTATTCCTGTATTATAATTTGTGGTGCTCTTATAAATGGAATTATTTATTTATATTCAGATTATTCACTGTTAGTATATAGAAATAGAATAGATTTTTATGTACTCTGTATACTATAACCTTGCCAAACGCATCTGTTAGTTCCAGTTATATTTTAGAGGTTTTCTTGGAATTTTCTATATCCATCATTTGTGTCCCAGATTTCATTTATTTCACTTACTTGCCTAATATTCCTGGCTAGAACTACTAGTACAATGCTCATAGAAGTAGTGCAAGTGGACATTCTTTTCTTGTTCCTAATCTTAAGGAAAATCATTCAGTCCTTTCATCATCATCATCGGTATCATGTCAATGGTGGATATTTTTACTGATATCTATTATCAGACTGAAGAATTTCCCTTTGAATCCTAGTGTTGTTGCTTCTTCATGGATGTGTGTTGGATTTTGTCAAGTGCTTTTTGTGTGTCTATTTAGAATATCATGTGGTTTTTGTCATTTATACCACTGATATGGTGTATGACACTAACTGATTTTCAAAACTCAGATCACCTTAAGCTGTGGAATAAATCCCACTTGGCCATGTTGTATGATTATTTCTATGTGTTGCTACATTCATTTTGCTAGTGTTTTGTTGAGAAGTTTTACATCTATAGTCATAGGGAATACTCATTTGTAGCTTTATTTTCTTGTGAAGTTTTTTTCTGGTTTTAGTATGAAAATAATCCTGGCCTCACAGGATAAACCGAGGACTGTTACTTCCTCTTCCTCCTCTAGACGGTATAAAGTTAGATCGTTTCCCCTCTTTTTCATCCCTTCCTCCTTTTTTTTTTTTTTTTTTTTTAAGGTTAGAGATGAGATGTATTCTTACTGGTTTCTCAAGCATTATACATTTCCATCTGACTTGGAAAAGCCATGAGACTTTTGTAGGAAAAACAGCAGGAGCTGTGTTGCTTTATAAGGTCATTCATAAAGGACACTTGACTTTCCCCATAAGGTTTTTTGTTTTTGTTTTGTATCTTAATACTACTCCTAAGCAAAATTCCTCAGGATGTGGGTCTCTATTCTGTCCTATCATACAATTTCATGTTTACTTCAGTTTGATAGTACGGAGATCAGGATATGCTTTTTCAAATCCAGAAAGTCCAAATTATTAAAAAGCTTAGACTACAAGCATTCAATTTTTGAAGGCTAGCCTGACAACAAATTTTCTTTCCATTTTTACCTGGATGAGTTTCCTGCTCTGTATTTTTCATTGAATAGGAAGAAGTTATTTTGTCATGACAAGCACTGCCTTTGAGCAGGTAGGTTAATCCCAAGATTTCACCAAAGTCAAATTTTAATTTTGACACAGTTTTTGCAAAGCCTTTATAAATTGTTAAAAAAAATAGCCAAAAATGTTCAGACCAGTGGTTCTCAACCTAAGGTGATTTTTATTATCTCTGTGTGTTACCCATTCCACCTACTCCCCAACCTTGAGAGGACATTTGGTGATGTCTAGAATTATATTCCTTTCACAATGGAGGGAAGGTGATACTGTCATCCAGTGAGTAAGGACAGGGGGTAGTGTTAAGTATTGCACAATACAGAGGAGATCCCCGCATCACAAAGAATCAAAAAAATAATCCCATGTAAAATGTCAATAGGGAAAATTTTAAGAGAACTTGGTTTAGAGAGAACCAACAATTCTCATATCATGCAACCCTAAGCTTTTAAGCAATTCTTAATTTCTACACTTTCGATATTGCTTAGAGATATAGAAATTCTAGTTTCATTAAGTTGTTGAAATAGCTGGTTTTAGAACAATCCCTAGGTTACTTTTCCGTACCTTTCTCCAAAAGGTGATGTAAATTAGTAATCTCACTGTGATCTAACAACTCATGCCAGTGACTTTCCCTAGAGAAATAATAATCGTCATATATACATGTAAACAAATACTCAGTAGGAAAATGCAAATGCAAAAACCCTTCTAAACAAAAGCAATGACACTGTCAAAAGTCAGACTACTGAGTTTCATGTTTGATTTTTCCATTCTTTCTCATATCCATACTGTCAATAAATAAAATCCTTTGCCTTTTCTTCCGTGATCACCAGTCACTAAAATGTTCCCAAATTAATTTTGTGTCCTGGTGTTTATTTACATCTCTAGTAGTCTCCTCATATTGAATAGGGAATCATCTATGAACCCCAGATATGGAGAAATTATGGTTTGTGACATCTATGGCCAGGTCCCCTTTGCTTTCTTGGATCACTTGGTCTGGGGAAAACTAATTACGCTGTCATGAAGACACCCTAGCCATCTTATAGAGAAGCACCTGTGGCATGGCAAGAAACTGAAGCTTGCTGCTAACGAGCAGTACTAAATTGTAAGGTATGTCAGTAAGCCACATGAAAACAAATTATCCAGGACTATTCAAGCCTCCAGATTGCCTGTATCACTGTATCAACACCATGATTCAACCTTTTGAGAAAGTCTAAACCAGAACCACACAGCTGAGCTGATTCCAGGTTTCCATGACGTATATAAGGTAACAGAACTGTGTGAGGTAATAAATGTTAATTTGAGATGCTAACTTTGGGGGCAACGTGCTATGTACCAGTTACAACCCCTTTTAACATCTCTGAAAACTGTATTTTTCTTCATCCTCACTGCCAATGTGATTCATTCAGTTCACAATCTTATGCAGTCAAAAAACCTGTAAAGATAATCAGTGTTGCTGGTCACACTGACGGACGCCTTGGACCTCCACACAGGCATCTGTAGTTTTCGTGGGTAGACGTGTCCCTGTGAAGTAAATGTTCCTTATCAAGTTAGTTGGGCTCAAGTGTCATATCCCTTAGTGGTGGATACATACACACAAACACACACGTGCACATATACACACACATAATAGTCATTTTCTTGGTAAGAAAAGATTCAATTGTAAATGGTTCAGGTACATTCAGACAGCTCCACATTGTACAAATAGTCACTAAGAGACCAAGAGTTGGTCTGTGAGACCTTGGTGCCCAAGAGGGAGAAAATACTCATAGTATTTTCATCCAAAATATTGAGTACATTTTTTAATAAATGAATTAATGAATGAATAAACATTGAAATGATTCTGTATTCTACTCCTCTTTACAGACCCGTCTGTCCTATTTGCAAACTTTTCAGTCAGAAGTGTTTCAGACCTTCATTTTTTTTTATGATTCGTCCCTATTCCCATTGATTAAATTACACAAGAGATGAAGTTCATATCAATGAAAACGGAAATAAGCAAATTTGCATCTTAAAATCGGTATTATTCCAATTCTATCACTAGCAATATTGAAACTCATTTTTTTTTGCCTTAGCACAAACTGCCCTTAACAGGGTACTTGTATCACTGCATTGTAATCACAAGCTAGCTTATGTACTTCTCCTACTCCAGTGTAAAGTCCCTGAGGGAAGGAACTGTGTCCTATTAACTGTTGTATTAAACACAGCCTAACTTAATTCTTGACACATGCTAGAGGGTTAGTACTTACATTATTCAATGAATGAAAAAATGATTAATTAATTAACCACATAGATAAGAAAACCTGGACTGAAATTGTTAAAGATCTTACTCTCTTCTCTAAGCTATTTTTATCCTTTTTCATTTTTCAAAAGTCATAGATCCTAATATACTAACAAAGAATCATGCAATTTTTGCTTAAATTTCAAGCCATTACTCAGTGTCCTGGCCACAGATATTTACATACATCAGAGTCTTCTAATGATACTCACTGACCTTCTGTCAGAATCATATTTTAGCTTAGATTGGCTAAGAAAGTGAAGTTAGAGCATGGTAATTTACAGAACTAACACTGTAGAGTGTCTGGAAATATAACATCATTCTAGAGTGGAAAATTTTTTTTAACTTTTCATAAAATAAATAGCAAAAGAGTTTTCTCAAGGATCAAGCTTCTTCTATAAGGATAAACAGAATATAGGTGTTAAAACATCTCCAACTCAAAGTAGTACTCTATCTACTGGGTGCCTCCTTTATGACCACACAATAGTAGAAACTTCAATTTCCCCTATTTGGGCCTTTATTTCATGTTCCTGGTAGGCAGCAGGTATCACATACTGCTCTAGGGTCTTACACATTGTCTTGAAGTCTTCAAATCATGATGTGTATAGATTATTTTTTTTATTTCAAATAGAGACCTTTAGAAGTGACTTATCTGTAAGTTTTTCTAAGCAAATGATCTTATTCTTCCTGTATTCTGAGCCAACAGAGTACCATGGCTATAGTTAAAACTATTGAGTTATCAATTAACCTTCTATCTATCTAATAAAGTTGTAATGGGTTAATTGTTCATATCCCTTTCATACTAAATTGAGCCTTTCTGTTTTCTTCAGTACTGGAGTCCTCTTAAAAGTCTGAATATTATTCATGTTATCAATATATGTATAGTTCATTTGAGGAAAAGAAAAACAGTTAATTTTGCAGGGACTGTATCTTATTCTTATGGGGGAAAATAGTGGAATGTCATTGTTACTGTTAAGAGGAAAAGCTAGATAGCACAGTGCTTTACAATATTGAGTACATTTTTTAATAAATGAATTAATGAATGAATAAACATTGAAATGATGGACTTTTTTCTTTGGATGTTTTGCTACTTGCTCTCATGTTTGTTTGATATAATTATTATCCTTTCAAAAATAAAAGGTAAGAATTGGATCATCAAAAAACAAGGACTAACTTCACAATTCAGTTCTCTAAATTATCCTATGAATTAGATATAGGGAAACAGTATTAATCCGGTCTCAGTTTCTTTCATCCACATCCTCACTGATTTTGAAGGAGGACTTATT
Source organism: Spilogale gracilis (assembly GCA_004023965.1). Classification (NCBI taxonomy): domain Eukaryota; kingdom Metazoa; phylum Chordata; class Mammalia; order Carnivora; family Mephitidae; genus Spilogale; species Spilogale gracilis. The sequence goes on from PITA01004013.1 coordinate 117,733, forward strand.
AGTTGAACAATTGAGTCTGCCTCCAGCATTTCTAGTCATGGGAAGCTAGATGTGTCACCACAACCTCTGGGCCTCGGTTAATTCATTTATGAAATGGAGATAATTATACCCAATTTGGAGAGTTAGTGTGAGATTTTAAAATAATTACATCAAAATAAAATATATAAATAGTATGAATACTCAGTAACTAATATTTGTTAGTATTGTTACTAATAACTTTAAAATTTAAATAATTTCACTTAAATAGAATAATTCTAGATAATTAGTTTCTTATAATATCTATAGTCCTTCAACGGAGAATGTAACTTTTCAAAATGTTTCTTCTTTAAAGATTCTATTGCAATTACAGTAGATTCATTGATTTGCTGGTGTGTATAGCTAGCATGGTGCGCCTTGGCTTTGCTGATTGGCTACAGTCTGGGTTAGTGTCTTTTCTTCAGACCCGGGGCATTAGTGAAATGGACTGGGTGCCTGCTGAGTGGTGGTTCATCCTGTGCCCATCAGTACTGTGTCAGGAACTTTGTGTATGTTTGCCATAAAGATTGCTGTCAGTTGGTAGTTCTGCAAATAATTCATCCTACTCTGATAGTTTCTGTTTGTGGCTTAAATTATCCCCCTCCAAACACTGGCTTCACATCTACCTTCATTTGCCAAACAAACACCATAGTTTAGTCCAGTCTCTGAACAGAGTAAAACAGAAACTCAGTGTAGACTTTTTTTCTGTTTGTACTTCCTGAGTCCGTATCTCATTACTAAAGTACTAAATTTGACCATCGCATGTCTTTGCATAGTGAAATTTTTTTTTAGTCTTCCAAATATGAAATGTAATATCAAAGGACATAATTTTATTTTATATTGCCCAACCCCACATACATGAACTTGATTATTCTTACTCAGAGGAATAATTTCTGATAATTTTATTGTTTTAAAACATAATGCAAACCATATCGTCATTGAAGTTACATGATTCTGAGATTCAAATTAGTTCTCTACTACAGAATGTGTACACAGCCACACAAATACAGCAAAACAGTTAATTAATTTCCATTAATTTCTATTAATTTCTAGCAATTTGATGACTGAGCAGTAAGAGTTTATCAGTCAAAACCATCTCAGCCATCTCATGCATTTTGCTTTAATATGAAGAAATAAAGATGAAACACTCTTCTGTTTTCAAAAGTACCACCAAGAATGGATTTGAAGTATAAATAATCATTTCAGCTGTACTCTATGTATAGATTGATTATCACATGGCCAGTGGACAACTCAGAACCAAATGCATCTGAAGAGAGGTTAGGTACTCGTAAGAGCATAGGCTTTCTTGTCGTGCTTATTTTTTCTTGCTATTGATTTATCTTAGATAAATATATTACCAAAGTTTTTACCTGGATGTAATAATCATTTGCCCTTTTCTCTTTTCATTTTCCTGGAACAAGACTCAGATAGCAGTGGAATTAGTCAAGGGGGAATAGGTATTCAGAAACTGAAAAGATTCACAGTCTTGTGTGGTCAGAATAGGAAAGTGGATTTAAAGAGTGATTAGCCAAAGGCATGAATAAGAAGGCAAGTCCATAATCAAAAGATTCTTCTAAAAGGACAAACAGGATGCCAAAATTTTTAGCCAATGGTTCAATTAAGAGTTAGTTCAGGGACGCCTGGGTGGCTCAGTTGGTTAAGCCACTGCCTTCGGCTCAGGTCATGATCCTGGAGACCCGGGATCAAGTCCCACATCGGGCTCCCTGCTCGGCGGGAAGCCTGCTTCTCCCTCTCTCGCTCCCCCTGCTTGTGTTCCCTCTCTCACTGTGTTTCTCTCTGTCAAATAAATAAAATCTTTAAAAAAAAAAAAAAAAAAAAGAGTTAGTTCATATTGTATGGAATGTCCAAAGGGCAAGGAGATTAAAGGAGAGTATTTCAGATTTAGCAAAGTTGGAGCAGGCAGCAAGAATTGAATCTGTCAAACAATTAACATGATAATAATGGCCATAGCCTAAGACTTTTATTGGTAGAAAAATTATACATGATCATATCCCTCCATAATGCCATAATATTCTAATAGCTATAAACATATAGAGACATACATATATATATACAATATTTATGTTTGTGTATGCATCTGTATATTTGTATGTCTTATCTCCAAGTAAATTTTTGATGAGAAGGCAGTATGCATACTTTGCTGTTGCTCCTTCTGGGAGAAGTCCTTGCTTGTACATTATGGTATTCTTTCTCTCAATCTAAATGTGTCTTGTCTCATTTATAGTCCCAGACTGAAAATGCCTCTGCTCCTTGGTGGATTTAAAAAAGGTGATGTACAGAGAAATAAATATTTTTCTGCTTGTTATAAACATTGTTTAGTGAGGGGATGGCCTTGTTAGAATGGGACTAATGGGCTTTATTTTTATCTCTCATTTTCCTTTGTTTTTCTCTGACAAGGCTGTCTAAGGGCATCCATCTCAGTCACCAGACTGGGGCACCACACTGGTCCTCTAGAGACAACTCAGCCCCAAACTTTTCTAACAGGTATATACCTTTTTTAATAGGTATAGCCTCACCTATTTTACTCCTAGGAATCCAGATCATGTTTTTTTTTTCAAAGGAATAACTGCTAAAAAAAAACATAGAATGAATTTAAAAAATCTATCATCTGGTAAAAATATATAATCTTATGGAATCTAGATCCCTCTCTCTTGTTTTCTACCTGTCTCATCACAGATCATTTTGCTTGGTTCCATTTGTGAAGTTTCTGACTTTTAGTTACTTCTCATCATTTCAACTTCATGTGAGCTAGTTTGCTAAACAAACATAATTTCTGAGTTAGCTTAAAGTAAATTTCAGTTGTATCAATTTTCAGAAGTGGGAAACTGGGAGTCTCCTTCACACCTTCCAGTACTTACAATTAGGAATGGTGCCTGGGAGTTGGTTCCCAGGAGAGCTCAGCTGGCCTGTGTTAGCCCATATGTGCAACCTCTTAGTTAAAAATGTGATCATTCTTCGGGATAGCATCCTGGATAGATCTTAAGCACCTCTGGGATCCAACTTTTTAGATTCTGGTAGGAGTAACACCATGCCACCAATCTCTCAGATTCTCCATGCTGATGAGTTTGCTTCTCTGGTGTACCATCAAAGAATTGACATTCTTGTCCAGATCCCTCTAATTACTTCCTTTAATATGTGACACTTTCGGTCCCAAAACTATATAGCAAATAATTTCTAACACATTTCCTAGTCTTCCAATGTAAGTCCTTGATCATATTTCTTAATGAAAATCTATTAAGCTTGAATTCATAGTTTTAAATATAGACTAATAATAAAAACAACAACAATAATAATAGCTCTCCTCTTATCTACCACTGCAATAACAATTTAGCTTTTAAGATGTGTTTCTAGGGGTCTTCTTTCCCTTCTAATCTAATCAGTAAAATCTTGAAGTTTATGTAAAGATTGGCCCTCTGTGTCACTATAAGAAAACATCTACCTGTACTCTTGACAAAAGAGTTGACTATTTCCAACTAACAATATATTATATTAAATATATAATACACAGTAAAGTATTTATTTTCTTTATTATTTGTTTTTGGGGGGGTTGTGCATGGATGTGGGGGTTTTGTTTTGTTTTAGTGTTTATTATTTGGGGGATTATGGAAGAAAAAAAATTAACATCATCGAAAGGCTTATCTCCTAGCAGCTCTGAAGAGGTGTTTGCAGAAATGAGAGTATCTATGTGGAAATTTAAAAGGGATACATTTGAGTTGAACCTATTAATTTCTTAAGTTGTCACAGGAAAAAAAAATCTGTCAAATTATTTTTGACATTCCATACAGTTTACTTTTATAATTAGTACTTCTATATTCAGGTTGCCAAATTAGGTCCATTTCTGAGTATTTTATTCTTATAGAACATGAGTGATTACAGTGGAAACCAGCAAGGAAGAAGAATTATAATTGGATAAAAAATTTAAAAGACTGAATTAATTATTGGGAACTATAATTAATCAGGGTTATTCTTCTCAAGGTTAACACTTTAAAAAGTATTTTACAGGTAATATAAAATGCCCCACTTAGTTAAAACCTTTTATAATGATGATAATACACCTTATCACAAAGATGGAGTGAAATCCTTTTTATGCAAAATCTCTGTTTTGTTTAATTTTCATACCTTTGCTCTCACATCAATCCAATGGTCAGCCAGCAGGACAGAAGGCAAGATAATTGGGTTTGGAGTATTCTTACTTGCTTATGGAACTTGGAGGTCCGCGGACACAAGTGACACTGGTTTTCCAACTATTATACTAATTCCTAATAGGCATCTATCTACTTTTCCAAAGGCCTCCACCTTACATTTGAACTGCCTGTCTAGCATATATTCAAGAGAGGCCCTTTAGTGGGGTGCTCAGATTGTCTTAAACAGGACTACATTCTAGAACCTAAAATCGCTTTTTTACAAAATTTTATTTTACAGGCAACTGCGTAGACTCTGTATGTGTGGGAGTCGGGGTATTTGGAAAGTCTCTGTACCTTTCTCTCAATTTTTCTGTGAACCTAAAACTGCTCTGAAAAGAAAGTCTTAAGGAAAAAAAGAAAAGTAGATAGACTACTATAATTAATCCATCTGTGCCCTTTACCCCATGCCAAAATCATCCACCTATGAACAATTCCACCCCATCTATGCCATCCATATCCTTTTTCAAATTGATTTGGGTAATGGCAGACACAAATTAATTTAACTGTTAATAATTTTAGTATATAAGTCTAAAATCAAAAACCCTTTTTATTAGCCTACCCATACATACCATTCAAAACTAAAAATTAGTCATTCTTAATATCAAATATGTTTAATGCATTTATAAGGGAACTAGAATCTGGCTTAAAAAGAAAAGAAACAGTTTTCCTAAAAGTCAACATTTTGTAAAATTTTGCTTTAAATTTTTTTCTTTTTATAGTCAAGTAAACTCATTGTAATTCTTTCTGTAATTTCATTGTTTAAATTATGTGGGTTTATATGCTTCTGTCTGCTTGTTTATCTTTCCATTTATAAATATGAATAAAGAGATATTTCAACTTGCATTTACATAAAACTAGTATAAGCTGTTCCTGGATAGTGGGATCCAAGGTGATTTTTTTCAAAAATTGTTTGTCTCTGTGTCTGTGTATATGTGCACACACATGTTTTTGATATTTTCTGAATTTCTTCTAATGAAATATATGTATGTATGTCATACATGCATATATATGTGTCTCAGTACATATATTTTTTCTTTCAAAAATAAATTCATTTTATAACAATATAATGGAATTACCTGTCATTGCTAGGTTCAAGGGTATAATTTAGATTTTAAGAACTGTATTCCATATAATTAAATTTAGTGTGTGTATATATATATATGTGTGTGTACATATATATATATATATAACTCTATATATATAGAGAGAGTTAGATATATATATATCATATCAGAAAAGTCTAAGGTATAAGCTATCCAACAGTGGTAAATGACCCCAAAATATCAGTAGCTTAATATAGCAAAGGTTTATTCCTTGATCACACTATACATGTTGAAGATCTGGTCACTGTAATCATTTAGGGCTTCAAGTGTCTGAGCAACCAGTATCTTGAAATTTGTTGGGTGCCATCCCAAACTGAAGAGAGAGAGAAAGAGCACTTTCAAGAGGCTTGTGAAAGCAAGTAAATGCTCAGCAAGCCACTTTTTTCATAACTCATTGGCCAGGTCCAATCATATGGCCCTATCCGATAATAAGGGGCCCAAGAAGTGCTTTCCCATCATACATATAGAAGTGTTTAGAGCAAGAAATATTTATTAGACAACACTAATGTTACCACAATAATCCAATAATTTTCTACATGAATGAGCTACCTGGTTCAGATACATACTTTTCCTATATATGTTTTATTTTTCAAATTTTGCCTACTAAAGTTGCTATGGGATGATCCAGGAATGAAGAAATTTTCCTCAAGAAAACATACCAAAGAAAGACACTAACAATACTCTGGGACCAAAAAAAGATGGACACAAATATATACACAATCAACTCTCATGTACCCAAAGACTATGGTGTGCCAGACACTGGAGATAAAGACTGAGTGAGACATAGATTATTTCCTCAAGAGTTTCATAGGTAAGTTGAGGAACCACAATTTTTTTTTTTAAGTTTTATTTATTTGACAGAGAGAAACAGCCAGAGAGGGAACATAAGCAAGGGGAGTGAGAGAGGAAGAAGCAGGCTTCCGCAGAGCAGGGAGCCCCCTGTGGGAATTGATCCAGGGACTCCAGGATCATGACCTGAGCTGAAAGCAGATGTTTAATGACTGAGCCACCCAGGTGCCCCAAGGTACCATAATTTTTAATAATAATATAAGAATATATCCACTATTTCCACATGCTGTCTACTTGGAATGCTAAGTTAGGGCAGCAGTGCTGTATAAATCACTGAAGAAGGAAATCAAAGAACTTGGTCTTTGTTCCATTTGGAAACTTTTTCAGACATCTCCTTTTCAGTCATACTGACAAAAACTGAGCCAGTTCACATACTTATTACAAATCTGCAGAAGAATCATAGTGACTTCAATTCTCTGCCCTACCTATTTGTAGTAATGCTTCAATTTTAGTAACACCAAACTTTTTAATTCATTTTTCCAATATAATTTTTTTCTTAATAAATAAGGGACAGATGTTCATTATACATTTTTTAAGATAAGCTCAGATATAACTTACTCAGTACTGAAACACCAGAGATAACTACTGTCACCTTTGGGCATATGTCCATGTAGAGTTTTTTGTGCATATGTGTGATTATTCTTTTATGGATTACATTGTCAGTATCATAACATACATGTTCCACACTTAATGTACTTCAATTAGATGGATGATGTAATGTGAATGTCCATGATGTGACAAATATTACACAAATCATTTTTAGTGTCTGAATTGTGTACAATTTTAAATGATTTCCTTAATTATTTTAATTTTTATTGCACATTTATATTGGTTCAAATATCCCAGCAAATATAAGTGATCTTGGGTTGAACACCACTCTAAGTACATATTACACTCAATTTTATTTCTTTTAGAGAACTTACTAGATGTGAAATTTATAAATCAAAATGTATGTAGAGGGAAACTTGGGGGGCTCAGTCGGTTAAGCATCTGCCTTCAGCTCAGGTCATGATCCAAGAGTCCTGGGAGAAATTTTGTATGTTGGGGTGCCTTGGTGGCTCAGTTGGTTAAGCAACTGCCTTCAGCTCAGGTCATGATCCCAGAGAACCGGGATCGAGCCCCACATTGGGCTCCCTGCTTGGTGGAAAGCCTGCTTCTCCCTCTCTCACTCCCCCTGCTTGTGTTCCCTCTCTGGCTGTGTTTCTCTCTGTCAAATAAATAAAATCTTAAAAAAAAAAAAAAGAAAGAAATTCTGTATGTTAATTAGTGAATTGTGTGTGGCTTCTAGTAAAAGATTAGAAATTATAGGGCTGCTCTTATGTCTGACAAAAAAGTCAGACAGACAGTTAAGGGAAGTATGGCAGTTCCTTTTTAGAATATGGCTTTTTCCTTAAATCTGCTTTACACCCACAATATGGACACTGTAGCACCAGCCATCATACCTCCATCTACATTGATGAGTCAGAATAAGAGGAGGAAAACAGATTTTTAAACGTGTAAAAAACAAAAAAGAAGTGATTTTAGGGAGCTTCACTAACCGTTGTTACTTGCACATTATTGGTTTCCCTATCTATAAAAGAGAGTTGGAAATAATAATTTTTAGCTGGATATATTGCTTTCAACATATATAGGGTACTCCTTAATAAGGAAGCTGTGGTAAATTAATATTGAGTAGGAAATTAACAGCCTCTGTTAAAACATTGCATGTGCACATATATAAAGGTAAATACATTAAATCTTTATCAATAGGTCAAAATTACTTGCTTTTTTAGCTTACTTTTTGATAAAAAATTATCAATAGTTTATAAATATTTTTTGGCAAGGTTAAAAAGACCAAGAGGTTAAATAAATTCAGGCCACAGGAGTAGATTTCTAAAGTAAGAAGAAATTCTTATCCAATAACTTCATATAAAGATAAATTTTAAGGATATTGTAAATTCAAATTGTACACATATAACTAGATTAATTATTGAGTGTACCTTTATTTTCTCTACTAAAAATAATAGCAATTTATCTATTTAGCAATCTGAAAAATGATAATTTTTAGAGTGTTTTGAAAAATCACTAAGAGAAATGAACTGAAAGTCATGATTGAAAATGATAAATGATCTTTCAAATTACAAAGTCACTTGTGGCAGATTCCCTAATAGTTTAATCTACTCTTATAGTACCTCTCATTATACCTTTTAGTAATACAATATTCCTGAAAATAATTATACCTTCCATTTGGTTTCTTAGCACTCTATCTCTGATAAACTTTCTATTAAACACAAAAAACATACACACACACAAGCCACACAACAAGTGTGATGATGTGTTTTTCCATGTTGTTAATTTTTGGATTTTCAGCATAGTTGAGCCTTCCTGAGATTCCCATGTTTGACAATATACTTTCTATGGAAGAATCAAGTCCACAATGGAGCAAAAGCAAAGTAGTATGTAGATGAAAAGTTCTGAGATGTAAATGTAAGATCAGTTGTCACCATTTACTTTAGATCTTTGAGTAAATTCTTAAATCCTTCTGAATTTAAGATTCTCTAAAAGAAAATGTAGGAAATAACCAATTTATAGTCTTGGATAAGAACATGGGTAGTAAGTAATAAAAGTCTATTCAATATGAGGTGTTAGTATAAGTATCATATTAATGAAATTCTTTAAAAAGGAGAGTCATTTGCCACACATTATTGTTTTCTTGGAGGTAAGGGGCAAAACAATATAATTTTAGTTGTTACTGATGATCTAAGTAAATTTCCAGAAGACCTCAAAAATTATTGTTTCTCAGGACACCTGGGTAGTTTCAGTCTAAATCAACTCTTGATTTCATCCAACTCTTGGTTTCGGTTCAAGTCTTGATCTCAGGGTCCTAAGATCAAGCTCCATATTGGGCTCTGTGCTCAAAGGGAGTCTGCTTGAGATTCTCTATCTCCCAATCCTTTTGCCCTTCCCCTGGTTCATGCTTGCTCTCTCTCGCTCTCTCTCTTTCTCTCTCTCTCTCTTCCTCTCTTTCAAATAAATAAATAAAATCTTTTTCAAAAAGTTATCCTTGAGATGTATAAATATGAAGAAATGGTTTACCTGCAAATTCTCTTTTGGGAGCCTCTGAGACTCAATTATAGGAATCAATAGCCAAGTGTTAATCGCACATAAAATTTGATAAATTCCAATAATATATAATTATATAATGAACAACAGTACAATATTAGCTTTTTAAAGCACTCTTGAAATCTGGAAATACATAGTAAATTGAGATTTTTCACTTAATTTAAACTACCTTCATCTGAACTCAGAATTGGGTAGCGATTTTCAACGGTAATTTTCAAGATTCTGCCTTGAATTTCAATTTGAAACATATAACATTTCTCCTCCATATTGAAGTGTGATGTTTTTCCAGTAGCAGTCTAGTGATTAATGCTTTCAGCATCTTCCAGTCCTGTTTCCATGCAGTATCCATGAAGAAGCCAGAAAACACACTACATCTTTCTATGGGGGGGATTTATGCAGACATTAGAGGATTAAATCAATACCAAAGGACCACTAAGGTAATCCAGAGATAGTCACTGCAAGATGTAGCCACAGTCTCATGAGCTGAGGAAACAAAGAAAGTCGTTGAGGGTATCAGATCTGAGAAAACTGAAAGCAGGACTCTTAATCTGGTACTCAGACGTGTGAAGAGTAGTTCTCTCCATTTGCTGCTGTTTCCTTGGGGTCCCATTGAACTGAGAGTCAAGGCTTAGAGGAAGAATGAATATTGCCCAGATGGTGCTAGTTATCTCTATGGGGTATGAGGATGGCTCAGGTGGCTTTGAAAACAACTAGAAGCTGGGAACTAATTGTTAGTACAAGACCAAAAGTAACTTATTTGGAAAATTTGGGACCTTTCTAATGGTTGATGCAATGTAATAGGATATATTATTGTTTAATTAGTAATTGCCTTCCCTTCTCCTCCTGCTTCCCCCCTCCCCACTAAAGCAAAATGTTTGCCAATACCATTCCAGAACCTTGTGTGATTGAAAATTAAGAGAATGGGGGGATATAGGCAGAACTTTCATAAATGCTTCTGGAGAAATTAATTCTAACTACAACAGAGAGGAGAAAAAAGGAGGAAAAAATGCCAGCAGACTTGAATTTGGCAAAAGAGCTTGATATTTCAGGGTATGAAGGACTTTAAAATAGGTATGAGGTAAGAAACATTGAGACTTGGAGGAAAGAGTTTCCAGAAGTACCAGTGTGGGAACTTCAGTATTCATTGAAAGATGGCAAAAATAAAAAGTTAGAGTTCCTTTTTAGTTGCTGTATGGTGGACAGAGTCAGCTCCAAGCAGAAATTAAGTCACATGCATCTCAGCATTTACTTAGCTTGCTATGAGTAGAACTCTAGTGCATTTTTTGAATTCTGTAGAAAGTACCTGATATATTCCTCTCCATGTAATGTTTACATGATGTTTCCCAATTATATTAACTACAGACAGAAGACCATCCAAATGAAATTCTTCTTCATGTTAGGGAAAAGAAGATAAAATCATGGAACAGAGAGGATGAGGTTCACTAGTCAAAAATAAAACATTATGAAAGTTCTGTAACAATTATGCTTATGTGTGTCCTTTAATTAATAAAATGTTAGCACAATTAAAAAGAATAGATGAGCATATCTAAATGTTAGTAAATGTCACAATGTTTAATTATATTGATTATTTCCTACTGACATCTCAGAATTTCTTTTCCCACTGACATCTCAATGAAAGAAAACATAGACTCCAATCATTTCACTTAGAAATAACAAACACTTTAAAATCTTATATTAAAAAACATACAGGCCAAAATTAACAAGACAGAAAACAACAAGTGTTGGAGAGGCTGCGGAGAAAGGGGAACCCTCTTACACTGTTGGTGGGAATGTAAACTGGTGCAGCCGCTTTGGAAAACAGTGTGGAGATTCCTTAAAAAATTAAAGATAGAGCTACCCTATGACCCTGCAATTACACTACTGGGCATTTACCCCAAAGATACAGATGTAATGAAAAGAAGAGCCATATGTACTCCAATGTTCATCGCAGCAATGGCCACAATCGCCAAACTGTGGAAAGAGCCAAGGTGCCCATCAACAGATGAATGGATAAAGAAGATGTGGTACATATATACAATGGAATACTATGCCTCCATCAGAAAGGATGAATATCCAACTTTTGTAGCAACATGGACTGGACTGGAAGAGATTATGCTGAGTGAAATAAGCC